>VDFB02135211.1:0-27323 GCA_007258455.2 Sequoia sempervirens
CTATAGGTAATGAATCAAGTCATCCCGCGTGAACAACAACAAGCAGAATCTCATTACCAGTATTCTTGACATACGGGTTCGAGTCAGATGGACTCCTCTGAAAACCATGATCTATGAGGTACGTGTCAATCTTAATGTACCAAGCTCGAGGAGCCTGTTTCAGGCCATAGAGTGCCTTGACCAATCTGCACACCTTCTGTTCTTGACCAGCAACTTTGAAACCTGGAGGCTGCGTCATGTATACTTCCTCCTTCAACTCACCGTTGAGGAAAGCCCTCTTCACATCCATCTGATGGACCTTCCAACCAAATTGAGCTGCTAAGGCAAGGACGAGCCGTATGGTACTCATTTTGGCTGTAGGAGCAAAGGTCTCCTCATAGTCAATGCCTTCTTTCTGTGAGAACCCCCGTGCAACCAGACGAGCTTTGTACTTGTCAAGGGTTCCGTCAGCATTGTACTTCACCTTGTACACCCATTTGCAGCTAATGGGCTTCTTCCCTGAAGGAAGATTGGAAAGGACCCAAGTGTGATTCTTCTGAAGACTCTAGTATTCTGATTCCATTGCCTTTTCCCACTCAGGTATCCCTTTTGCCTCTGAATATGTCTGAGGCTCATAAACACTGTGAATGTTGGCCATGAGAGCAAAATTCACTATAGACTGCTGTTTTCTCTTGTTTCTGGATGATCTACCCTCGATGAGCTCATCAGCACGAAGATCACTGATAGTCTTAGCCCACCATTTCGGTCGGAGAGTAGATGTGCCAACATCAGATGCAACAGGAGGAGCTGGATCTGGCTGTGGATCTGGAACAGGTTCAGCAGGGAGATGTTCATGATCATCTGGAGGAAACTCGGGTTGAGCATCATCAAAGACTAGGTCTTCGTCATCCCTCCCATCAGGTGGACCCTAATGCTGGAAGTGGGACACTCATATGAGGACCTGTGGTGATCCCTCACGAATCTTTGAGCAGGTGAGGAAGGTGAAAATAGTTCGTTCCTCATCAAAGACAACATCTCGACTGAAGATAAGACGATCAGTGTCTATATCAATCAGCCTATATGCCTTGTGATTGTCACTATACCCTGTGAACATGAGTTTCTGGCTCTTGGAGTCCAGCTTAGTGCGCTTGGCCTCTGGAATCCAAACATACACAAGAGAGCCAAAAACTTTCAAATGACTGATCCTAGGTTTGCGACCAGACCAAACTTCCTCAGGAGTCTTCCCCTTAACAGCATGAGTGGGTGACCTATTAAGGAGATAGGCCCGATGTGATGTGGCAACCACCTTAAAACCCATTGGAACACTCAGGAATTATTTATAGCAGGCGAAACCATCTCAACAATCGATACGTTCATTGACTCTAACCACCGTTTCTTTGAGGAGTGTAGGGTGTAGGTTAAGCTGACGTTTATCCCATGAGTATCCGCGAAGTTGGAGAATGCTAGAGCAATTCCCTCCATTGTCGGACCTAAGAGTTATAATACTAGAACTGGACTCTTTTTCAACTAAGGCCTTAAACTTCTGAAATACATTAAAAACCTCTGATTTCTGTTTAAGAAAGTACACCCACATTTTCCTACTATAGTCATCAACAAAAAGTAGAAAGTACTTGCAACCAGTTACAGAAGAAATAGACATAGGGCCACAAATATCGGCATGAACTAATTGAAGTACCTTAGAAGCCCGCCAAGAGTCGCCATCCTTGAGCGATTGTGCGTCTTGCTGACGACAGCACCACATAAGCATACGATCTTTGATGCAGATATGCAGTTAAGCCATCTACAAAGTCCCTCAGGAGCAAAGGCTGAGAGAGATAGTGCGTTCAAGTGCCCACTCTTGCGTGGTGCCCGAAGGCGGTGGCATTTGAATTCAGGCTGCCAAGGCTAACTCAGGAGAATCACCGGTGTCCACACAAGCACCTTGAGGCCATGATCCTCTATCCCAACGGCCACCGTTGTGCGAGTATCTCGATCAACAATCGAACATCTATGCGAGCTGAATACCACATCCATCTGGTGAGAATGCCGCATGATTTGACTGACTGAGAGAAGATTGAGCTCGATATCAGGTACATAATACACGTTGAGGAATATGAGATCCCTCCCGCCAGACTGAACCTGGACAGTGCCTGTGCCGACAACTGTGTATTCCTCACCTCCTCCAAAGATTACTGAGTCAGTGCAAGGGGAAAAGTTTGTGAACCAATCACGCCTATGTGAGAAATGACGTGAGGCACTAGAATCTATGTACCAAGCAGAGGACTTGACATGATCTGCGGGCCTTTTTGCCATCAGTGCATAAAAGGCAGATTCCTTCTGCTCAGAGTGCTCAGCGACATTTGCTTTCTGAAACCCTCCCTGCTTCTTTTGCTCAGAAGCCAAACGAGCACGGCAATCTTTCTTGATGTGGCCAAATTTATGACAGTAATTGCACTGTATATTTTTCTTCTTCGGGCTGGTGGAGCGCTGACTTGAGCCTTTCTGCTGTGAAGGCTGACCTTTCCCATGATGCTTTGACTGAGTTTTTGCTGCAAAGGCCTGCTCCGTGGAGGATGATGAATCACTGCTACCGAACTGTTGTCTCCAGCGATCCTGCTGCAACAGGATAGTGCACAAATTCGGAAACTTGAGATCAACATTAGCAGACGTAATGTTGAGGGTCTCTATGAAATGTTCATAGGACTTCGGTAAGCTCTTCAGGGTGATCACAACCATGTCTTCCTCCTCCATTTTCCGACCAATCGCCTCCAACTGATCTCTGATCTCCTGGATTTTATTCAAGTGCGCTTGCAGAGTTGTCTTCTCATCCATCATGATAGAAAACAGCATATTCTTCAAGAAAAACGCACGGCTTTTGTCGGAAGTTTCATGCATATCCTTCAAGTGATCCCAGATCTCCTTAGCTGATTTTCGCAGTGGAATCTGAGGGAGCTGATCATCAGTAACCGAAAGCTTAATAAGCATGACGGCTTCACGATTCTGCTCATCAAATTTATCTTGATCCTTACCCGCCGCTTCAGGACGAGTAGCGTTGCCGAGGATCATCTGATCAAGGCAGCGGTATTCAAAAATTGTTAACATCCGCTGCTTCCAGGTGTTGTAATTTTTGCCATTAAATCTCTGGCTGCCCTCTACAGCATTAAATTGCTTAAACTGGCCATCTTCACGCAGAAGACGAAAAAAACCTTGAAGAGAAGATGCCACGAAACTCGAGACGAATTTCAATGCGAAAATAGAGGGGCGGTAGTGCGGTGCAAAGTACAGGTGTCGAATGGCACAAAATTTGAGAGCACGAAAAAGCGATGCACCGAAAAATTTCGAGAAACCCAGTTGAGCTCTCGAAAAACCCACCAGGAATCTATGATCGAAAAAATTTTCCGACTTCGAAAAACGGGTCAAAACCCTAGACGAATGTTCTGAACACCTTGGCCGCCATTGAAGAGCAGAAAATTGCAGAGAACCAGCTCGAATTCACACAAAATCGTGGCAAAAAATTTCAGATGTCTGGGCGTTCACAAATTAGACAAAAAACGTCACAAAAAAAACGAAGGATTCGCAGCTAGAAACGGCCTTCAAATCGCGGCCAGGAAAAAACGTCTTCAAAACGCGCAATGAAGAAATCCGCGGCTCAACAAAAGAAAACGCGTCCTTAGATCAAGAACACGTCGTCAACCACGAGTCTCAAAAAATGCCTTCGAATATCGCGATCAGACTGAAGAAAGAAGACCGCGGCTGCAGAAAATGACCCGAAAAATAAAAACGCGACCTTCAAATGTGGCGATGGTGCAAGTTTTGAAAAGCCCAATTAACCCACGATTTTTATTTTCAGAAATAAGCCCTCAAAAATTCTCAGGAGCCACAGAAGAAATTCCGAATTTTTTTTTCGAAAATTCTTACTCACAAAAAAAACTTCGAAAATTTTTCAAAGAAGTTTTTATTAAATTTTTAATTCAAGAGCTAAAAAAATCTTGAAAGGATTTTTTATGAATTAAAAATTCAATTTTGAGCGTATTGGCTCTGATACCATATTACGCAAGTAATTGGTAAATAAATTGATGTATTAACAATGAGCGAAACGCTCAATAAATAATTTACAAGATTTACAAAACTGGAAAGTTTCTAAAAAGAAACTCCAGATAAGATCGGAGACGATCTTATCTCTTATCTTACAATATCTTACAATATTTGAGCATTAATAAATAAATAAACATTATTTTAATACAAAATTCTTATAAAGAGTTATGAGTTTTGCTTTATTTGATATATATCAAGTATTGTGTGCTGCCTGACAGAAACTAGGTCCATTGTATGCAATGTAATTCAATTATATTTAGAAACACATTTTTTATGACTATGGAGACACTTATAATCCCTTATTCAACAAATTTAGTTTGTAGGAGTTATTTAATAGTTATGAGGAATTTTTATAACTTGATCAAATGCTTGTGCAAGCTCTATGAGGTGATGGAGTTCTTTAGTAGCTTTCTAGCACTTCAAATGGGAGCAAGAATAGAGTCTGTATGACAAAGTAATGGCCTTTGGAAGCTTGCCTGGGTGACCTGACTGAACGTACTAGTTACAGTTTTGGACCAATATGTAAATATTACCTGAACGTGTTAGTGACACGTACACCTATTTGAACAAGTATATAATGTGACTGGAAAATATTCCCCTTGTGGGCTTCAACAAATTTAGCTTGAAGGGGTCTTTTAATACTTATGGGAATTTTATAAAACCTGATCAAAACCATGTGCATGAAAAAATAATCCCCTTGATGGTCTCATGTACCAAATTGGTGTCTAGCTTGACAGTGACCCGAAAAACTAGCTTTACCTTTTGTAATATAGACTGCACTTTTTCTTGCTTTCTTTTTATGTATACATTGCTTCTGTCCCATCCTAATCAATTGCAATCTGGAAAAGGAATGAGATTATTCAAATTGATGTGGATGCTTTTCTGTGCACCAGTGACTGTTGAATTTTTGCATTTGTTGCTCCTCTTAAAGTCTCTTGACTCTAATCTACAAGTTTTTAACCAATTTGAAATTTTCGGGGTACTCATCATATCCTTACCACTTGTGATTTTCTTTATGATAAGTAAGTTTTTTCCCTTTTACATTAGCGTTGAGTTCAGGTAGAGCATCATGCTCCAAGAGAGCATAGTTGAAAAACTCGCCCAATTGAAAAACTCGCCAAGCCCAAAAAACTCAACTTGGCAAAAACTCGGCAACTTAAAAGATTGCTTAAATTTCATTAAAAATGCATTCTTTTTGCAAAATTCAATGATAAGATGCATCCAATGAGTCAATAAATTAGTACATAAAAGAAACAAGCCGAGTCTAGTTGTATTTGATTTATTTGAAAGCAAATTAGGTACAAAATGGCATCCTCATGTGGAATGCATTGACACTGATAGTCTGAAACAAAATGAAAATAGCAAATTGTTTTTGTAAAACTGAAAGTAAATACTACATTAATATATTTTACAAATTTACATCTTCCTCTACCCATGTCTAGTGAAAACTAGGAACTAGATGATATTATAGATGAAGACTTGTAGGCAAACTTGGAAACTTGGACTTGGAGGGTACCTAGAAAATCAAATGAATTCAATGGGAGTTTGAGGGCAATGCCCCCAATGGGGTCGAGGGGTAGCGCCCCTCGTGGGGGTTTGGGGGCAACGTCCCCAGCGGGGTTGAGGGGCAGTGCCCCTCATTGGGGTTTGGGGGCAACGCCTCCAACGGGGGTTGAGGTGCAGTGCCCCTTGCGGGGTTCGGAGTGTTGATGTTATTGAGCAGCGTCAGGAGTATCTTCCAGCTCGTTCTCCTTGGCATCGATGGATAAATTAAAGGATAGCCTGTGGCTATTTAATTTATCATGATACCCGTTATGAAGAGGCACAAATTAAATGATGACTTATTTACTTAATGTGGCCGACATCCATAGGCGCGAACTTCATGAAGGGATGCGATTTCTTGTAGCTGACTTCTTGTGTGTTAGAGACATGACTTTTTGAAGGAGGCCGACTTATTGTATTGGGGAGTCACGTCCCTCCTTTCATCATGTATATATGTTCGATGGAGTTTCATTGTTTGATATTCATTTATACTCATTTCGATTCATTGTTCTCAAGTGCGAATTCTGTAGAAGAGCAGATTGATATTCTGTGGAAGGCTGAGTTTATAATCAGTGAATTACATCATCTTGTATCTGTGTTGCGTCAGTTTGTGGTGCTTCTATTTGGCCTTCATATCGGCCTCTTGTAAAGGAGACAATTCTTGTTGACATTCAATATATAAGTGATATATTGTTGCTGGGTTTTTCTCCCTCAAGTGGAGGGTTTTCCTAGGGTATTTGCTGTGTTATTGTGTCTGATTTTGAATTAATTTTCTGTGCTTTACATCTGATCATAAAACTAACATGGTATCAAAGCGGGTATAAGGAAGATCTTGATCAGATTTAGTCAAGCAGCGATACTCATCATTCTCTTTCTCATCTTTGATCACATCTCTCTCTTCATCAAGATGGTGAATGGACTCAAGATTGAGGATAGACTTGAGGGAGCAACTAATTTCACATCTTGGAGATTCAGAGTTATGCTCGCTTTGGAGGAAAATGAATTAGCTGAGTTCGTGGAGAGCAAAGTCCCCGAGCCGACTGATGAGGAAGAGAAGGTGCAATGGAAGAAGAAAGATATTAAGGCGAAGAAGATGTTAGTTGATTCCGTGAAGGATCATATTGTTCCAATCATCTCCAAGTTGAAGACGGCAAGAGAGATGCTTAAGACTTTGGAGGAGATGTATGAGATCAACATCACAAGTCATGCTCTTGCATTAAAGCAACAACTTCATCATTTCAAGATGGCGAAAGGAGAATCCGTCATCGCTTACTTCATAAAGATTTCGGAGTTGAGAGGTCAGCTCTCTACTATTGGTCATATTGTTGATGACAAGGATTTGACCATGCTGGCTCTTAATGGTCTTCCCTCATCTTGGGAGTCATACATTCAAGGAATCAGTGCGAGATCGAAACTTCCCAAGTTTGATTGTTTTTGAGGGTGGATTGTATTCAAGAAGAGTCTAGGTTGGCTGTGAGAGGTATTGGTCAAAGCTCTACTAATGAAGATATTCATGTTCTTGCTACTCAATCCTCGAAGAAGAAAGGGAAAGATGGAAAGAAAGGATATTTCAAGAGGAATAGAGATAAGGGATCTGATGGTGCTCCTGAGGATATTTCAAGAGGAATAGAGATAAGGGATCTGATGGTGCTCCTGAGGATATTTCAAGAGAAATAGAGATAAGGGATTTAATAGTGCTCCTGCATTCAAGAAGAAGAAGGATCTATCTCGTGTTCAATGTTTTAGATGTGACAAGTATGGTCACTATGCAAAGGATTGTCCAACCAGGCCTAAGCAGCAGGCTTCCATTGCTGATGTAGATGAGATCTCCCCGTAGAAGGATTTAGGTGGTTTCCTATTCTATTCAGCTCTTTCAAGCAGTGTGCCTACCGACAACAATACTTGGTTGATTGATAGTGGTGCCTCTCGCCACATCACTAGATTTAGAGAGCATTTAACTGATTTGGTGGAGAGAGATTCTAGTGAACAAGTCATTATTGGAGATGATGCTAGCTATTCAGTGAAAGGAGTTGGGACCTCCTCTCTTCACTTGGATTCTAGCATTTTGTTGCAGTTGAGTGATGTGCTATTTGTTCCGGGCATCAAGCGAAACCTTGTCTCAATTTCAGCCTTGGAGGACAAGGGGTACCAAGTTGCATTTTCAGAAGGCAAAGTTCTTGCATGGACGAAGAACTCTAATATCAAGACTGCTCGAGTGATTGGAGTTCGACATGAGAGCCTCTACAGACTTTGTACTCGTCCACTTCAAGCGTTGGTGCATGATTCATCAAGTTCGTGTGAACTATGGCATAGAAGATTGGCTCACCTTCACTTTCGAGCACTTCCTACCATGGAGAAGATGGTTTCAGGCCTTCTGAAACTCAACCAGGAGCATGAAGGTACTTGCAGAGGCTGCTCATTGGGTAAGAAAACTAAAGGTCCATTTCATAGTAGTGAAAGTAGATCTAAATGTATTCTAGATCTTATTCATTCTGATTTATGTGGTCCAATGTCTGTTGCTTCTTTTTAGTGGTTTCTTGTATTACATTATTTTTATTGATGACTACTCTAGAAAGACTTGGATTTATTTCTTGAAATCTAAAGAATCTAAGGAGGTATTAGAAAGGTTCAAAGAATTCAAAGCTCAGGTAGAGAACTTGTCTGGGAAGAGGATCAAGGTTCTGAGATCCGATAATGGTGGAGAGTACATTTCCGACAGCTTCCGTAACTTTTGCATTGAAGCAGGGATTAAGAGGGAGTTCTGTGTCCTTTATAATCCTCAACAGAATGGTGTTGCTGAAAGGAAGAACAGATCTATTGTAGAAGCAGCCAAAGCTATGATTCATGACCAAGATCTGCAAACCTTCCATTGGGCTAAAGCATCTAGGACAACTGTTTATGTTCAGAATAGAAGTCCTCACCGCATTTTGGAGAACTTGACTCCTGAAGAAGCATTCACAGGGGTGAAGCCGGAAGTGAGTCACTTGAGGATCTTTGGTTGTCCAGTGTATGCCCATGTATCGAAAGATAAAAGGACAAAGTTGGAACCTTCTGGCAAGAAGGGAATATTTGTGGGCTATAGTGAGACATCAAAAGCCTACAAAATCTACATTCCAGGTCAGAAGTTGATTGAGATCAGTAGAGATGTCACATTTGAAGAGGATGTTGCATTCAGAAGATCCAAGGGCACTCACATGGAGATAGATAATGAAGAGTCTCCTCAGGATATGGAAGTTGACCATGCTTCTGAGATTCAGAGGGAGGCTCCAGAACCTAAAGAAGATGATGATCTAGTTGAGCCCTTGGAACCTACTGATGGGCCTACAAATATTGTGATTGGTAGAAAAAGACCTCTTTGGGCCAAGCAAACAATGCAGGAGGCAGAAAGGTTTGCAACTCCAAGAGGAACATTCAGAGAAAGCAAGAGACCTCATAAGTTTTCCAGCTATGTTGCATTAATGAGTCAAATCATTGAATTTGAGCCTTCCAGTGTTGAGGAAGCTACTAGTCAGCAAGTTTGGAGAGATCCTATGTTTGAAGAGTATCAATCCATTCTCAAGAATGATGTTTAGGACATCGTACCTAGACCCGAAGGCAAATCTGTGGTATCTTCTAAATGGCTCTTCAAGATCAAGCATGCGACTGATGGGAGCATTGAGAAGTACAGGGCTAGGTTCGTGGCTAGAGGATTCTCACAGAAAGAGGGAGTTGACTATGAGGAAACCTTTGCTCCAGTTGCTCGCTATACTTCAGTCAGGACCATCATTGCTATTGCAGCATCTAAAGGATGGAAGATTCACCAGATGGACGTGAAGATAACATTTATGAATGGTGTAATCGAGGAAGAGGTATATATTGAGCAACCTAATGGCTTTGAGGTTCATGGGAAGGAGTCTCATGTTTGCATGGTGAAGAAGGCTTTGTATGGCCTTAAGCAGGTTCCCCGTGCTTGGTACGAAAGAATTGATTGTTACCTGATGAGCTTGGGTTTCTCCAAGAGTGATGCTGATTCAAACCTCTACTTCAAGATAATTGATGGCGAAGCATTAATCTTGGTTCTCTATGTTGATGATTTAATTCTTACTCGAGAAGATCACCTCATTATCAAATGCAAGGAGTTAGCTTCTGAATTTGAAATGAAGGATCTTGGTCTCATGCACTACTTCCTTGGTTTAGAAGTATGGCAGAAGCTTGATGAGATGATTGTAAGTCAAGGGAAGTATACCATTGATATTCTGAAGAGATTTGGTATGATGGATTGCAAATCCATGTCTACGCCTATGGAGACCAACCTGCATAAGTTGAAAGAGGCTGCGGCTAGTTCAGATCTGGTGGATTCCACGATGTACAGACAGTTGATTGGATCGTTGATGTATCTAGTCAATACTAGACCGGATATTTGCTATGCAATGAGTGCACTTAGTCAGTTCATGTGTGAACCAAGGAAAATACATCTAGTTGCAGCGAAGCATATCCTGAGATACTTGTGTGGCACATTTGGGTATGGCTTGAGATATTCTTCAGGTGTGGATTTGGAGCTGCATGGATATACTGATTCTAATTGGGCAGGGTGTGTTATTGATCGGAAGAGCACCTCTGGATGTTGCTTCAATTTGGGGTTTGTGATGATATCCTGGTGTAGCAGGAAGTAGTCTTCTGTGGCACTGAGTACAGCTGAGGCCGAGTATATTGCAGCTTGTGTGGTAGCTTGAGAAGTAGTGTGGCTTCGAAAGCTCCTTGCAGGATTGTTTGGACAATCAATGGAGCCAACTATCATTCATTATGATAACCAGAGCTGTGAAGCTTTCTGTCAACCCTGTGTTTCTTGACAGAACTAAAACATGTTGAGATCAAATAGCACTATATCAGAGATATGGTATTGAGGAAAGCAATTCAGTTGAGGTATATCAGCATCGATGAGCAGACGACAGACATTCTCACCAAGCCTCTCTCCAGGATAAAGTTTGTGTACTTTTGAGACAAGCTTGGTATGGTGGAGAATGAAGCCCTAGCTGAGAAGGAGTCTCAGTGATCGGTGACCTTCTTTAATGCATTTCTCTTTGAGAGATTTGAGGTGCAAGCCCTTGTTAATGCATTTCTCTTTGAGAGAGATTTGAGGTGAAAGCCCTTGTTTCCATCCTCTGGGAGAGCCATGGTGGATGTCATGTGTGTGACTCCATGACAACATCATGTGAGAGAGCCAGTGATGGTTTTCTTGTACTTGTGTTTTCACCCTCTGGGAGAGCCATGGTGAACGTCACGATGAGGTGACAACATCACGTTGAGTGATGAGCACTTGTACATACCATACATGGGTGTAGCCATGATGGTTGATATCATGATGAGGTGATATCTTTCCTTTCCACATATGGGAGTAGCCATTGTGGTTGATATCACGATGAGGTGATATGTCTTATGCAGTTGGAAGTATCCTCCCTAGTTGAGAGGGAGTGTTGACGTTATTGAGCAGCATCAGGAGTATCTTCCAGCCTGTTCTCCTTGGCATCGATGGATAAATTAAATGGTAGCCTGTGGCTATTTAATTTATCATGATACCTGTTATGAAGAGGCACGAATTAACTTATTTAATTAATGTGGCCGGCATCCATAGGCGCGAACTTCATGAAGGGATGCGATTTCTTGTAGCCGACTTCTTGTGTGTTAGAGACACAACTTTTTGAAGGAGGCCGACTTATTGTATTGGGGAGTCACGTCCCTCCTTTCATCTTGTATATATGTTTGATGGAGTTTCATTGTTTGATATTCATTTATACTTATTTTGATTCATTGTTCTCAAGTGCGAATTCTGTAGAAGAGCAAATTGTGAATTCTGTAGAATAGCAGATTGATATTCTGTGGAAGGCTGAGTTTATAATCAGCGAATTACATCATCTTGTATTTGTGTTGCATCAGTTTGTGGTGCTTCTATTTGGCCTTCATATCGGCCTCTTGTAAAGGAGACAATTCTTGTCGACATTCAATAAATAAGTGATATATTGTTGCTGGGTTTTTCTCCCTCAAGTGGAGGGTTTTCCTAGGGTATCTGCTGTGTTATTGTGTCTGATTTTGAATTAATTTTCTGTGCTTTACATCTGATCATAAAACTAACACGGGGTCGGGGTTAGGGTCGAGGGGCAGAGCCCCCGCCACCAAGCTCAAATTAAGACCTCCAAAACCACACAAATCTTCATGGTGTACATCATTTTGCATTAACAATAAAACCCAAATTAAGACCATCAAAGCCACACAAACCTTCATGGAACACATCATTTTAGCGGCCGTGGGAGACTTTTTTCTGAGCAGGCGAGTTTTTCTGTCAGATTCGCCGAGTTTTTTGCATTTGTTCTGTGAGTTTTGATGGTGAGTAAATGGCTGAAAAACTCGGGAAGCAAAAAAGCTCGCGAGTTTTTACTCGCCGAGTTTTCTGCAAGTTTTTCAACTATGCAAGAGAGTATTGTAGTTATAGTCTCTACTCTCCTAAGGTTGACATCAAGATGCATATGTGGTCTTTGCTTGTTGGATGGGAATTTCATTCTCCATTAATTCTATATTTACTGAAAAGTAGTGGTATAAAGATTTACCAAGGAACTAATCTCCATGAATATTAGGGGATAGATGGAAATTTCATAATGCATAAGGTGGGATATAAACTTAAAGTACAATTAAAATATCATTATAAGGATTTCTAGGGTCGATTGCAATGATGATGTAATAGAGTATTTAGTTTTGATGGGTTTGCTAGTTCCTTGTCTACTTTAGAGAGAAGGTCAACCTCAGCTGATAGGGAAAATGCATTATTAGCCTTTTACCGTTATAAAATATATCTCCCTAATGCAAATTATTCATTGAAAGACGTCCTTAGAACATGTCTTGCGTGCTTTGATTGCAGGGGATGGGAAAATATGAATATTATTTATTGAACATGTTACAACAATTGTTCCAATGTATTTGATTTAAAATAAATATATACATTGGAACTTTTGCCTGGACTCAGACTGAAGAGACCTGAATTGATATTTGATATTCTCAATAGTTTCTTTTAATAAATACATGGATGCCATTTCAATTTGTTTTCATTCCAATTTGCTCTTATTTTGAACAAATTTATTTGCATTTTTTCTAGGTATCTTCAAATGCAAAAGATGAAGCTGGTAAGGCAATATTGACTCCAGAGGAAATAAAAGCAAGGGCACAAGAGTTACGGTTAGTTTTATTTAACTTTTGTTGTTTTTTCTGTGTACAATTTTATTTTTTGATTTCATTGAATAGATCTATTTATTCAATTGCCATAAACTTATTGTCTCTAGCTTTGAATGGATAAGAATTCTGTGACTTATCATGTCTTTTTGTTGCAACATCATAGCATACCTTGCTAATACATATTTTTTAAAGTGAAAGTTTCACAACTCTTGCAATAGAATGGGTTAAGAGAGTGTGGAAGGAAGGCTTACTTGTAATATTGACAATGGGTGAATGGTTTCAGGCATTAAATTATTGCTAGAAGACAAACACAAGCTAATGATAATATTATGCATAGATAAATATATTACAAAAAATCATTCTATCTAAGAGATAGACAGACTCTCCGCACAACCAGTTAAAGGGACAATGGTATCTTGTCAAAATTTGGAGACCAAAATTCTTGACAGTGATACTTTCAAAGACGAGCTTTTGTTAAATGACCTGCTACAATGTCCTACACTTTTCTCTCTTGTTAACTCTCTAATTTTACTTCATCCAACAGTTGTTTTTAGTACTTTGTTTGGTATTTACAGGGGCAAAACCCTAGTAGTATAAATATTGAAATATTGAGCGTACTCTTTACATTTATCTGGGTTATTAAGATTGAATGCCCTGCTCAACTATGCACATGTGGATGAGAGATGTTTTTGAGAAAAGATGTTCTTAGGCAGTGACTTCTGAATGGTATCCCTTCTTGAATTAGAGGAGAGATGCTATACTGGCATAAATCAACAAATTCATAGAAGAGAAAGAGTTTTCACTGCACAATAAGGTAATTCTGCTGCTGTCCTAGTTAAAGAAGTAGGGATGTGTCCAACCAAAGGAGAGGTGGAAGTGGATCCAGTCTACTTATGTCCCATATGGATTGACAGATCTATTCAGCAACAATAAGTGCTATTGTCCCTGTTGTAACAAGAACAATGATTGGGAAGGGTGGTTCGGTCTCATGTGCGTCTGAACTTCGAACCCACTGCAATTTTGCTCATAGTAGCCAACTGTAATCCTAGCCAATTATTCAATCTCTTTTCTTTAATATATGAATATTTTAGCGGTCTGACTGTTCTGTCAAGACAAGACAAGTTTTAATGTGGTCACATGTAAATTAACACATTGTCAAGGCAATATGAAATTGACAGATCAGTTCTGAGACAAGACACTGTCATAAAGCAAGGTTGACACCAAGGTCCCAAAGATACAGAAATGAAAAAAATACAGCAATTGACCTTATCCAAAATCAACATCACTTAAGGTAATATTTTCACACAATTTCAAGGATTTCCTCTCAATCAGCATTCCTCTGATGCTCCTAGGGAATTATCACAGGGAGCAGGGTTAAGATATCAGCATGTTAGCTAGGTTGGAGGTGAAGCATTATTTAACTACTATGTTGGAAACTTTTTTTTTTTTTTTTTGATACGCAAGTTTTGAGATTTGTATTAATTATGTAAAAAATTACATTCGTCTGCTACACAAGTAATATTTCCACCATCTTTCAATACCAAAACCCGACCTAACCACCAGTACCAAAAAACCAGCCCAAAGACATACGCAAACCAGAAACCCAACCAACCATGGCATACAGCTCGACCATCGAACAAAACCTACCTCCTCCCCAAAAATGGCCATGAGGGATCGGCCCCAACCAAGAACTAACTGAACCCGGACCACCAAGAGAACCTCAAAATGGCCATGAATAGGCCGAGCTAACAAACCCCGCGAGAAGGAAACACTAGAATACACAAAAAAAAAACCCTAGTAGCTACCAACACCACCACCCACAAAGAAAGAAAAATTATCACATAAAATCATTTAAAATAGCGAAATCTTCAAAGTCCTTTACCCACCCGACGCCACCCGTAGCCAACAAACCGAAGAACTTCTTCAGGTACACAATCGCCACCGCCGCCACCATTCTGTGTTTGACCAAAGCCGGGCCGCTCAAGTCAAGGAGGAACGGAAATAGCTTCACAGCCTCGTCCGAAGCCCGAATATTTTCAAGGTCACACGGTCTCGGAACACCTCTGCTCTCAACAACAAAGCCCGACACATCATCGATGCCACCCACCAGGGCTTTGCGGAAGATCTTCACCAACAATAGTTTAGCCTCGGCCTTAGTCACCCCACTGTCCAGGAGAGAGGCTAGGAACCGAGAAGAGATGTGAAGATTATCTCTTCCACATTCCTTGTTAGCCAAATGACCAGCCCCCAGAATCATTTTTGTTGCCACCAAAACCAAAGGATCCCCATTCGTGAGAACACGCTTCAAAAGCTGATCCTTAATTTCTCTGAAAGAGGCTTGTCTAGCCGTCAACCGCAGAGAAATTGGAGTGTCCACACCAAATTTCGCCACCCCTTCTACAGAGACCTCAATGACAAAACGAGATTGCTTTGCCATTATCTCCACCACACACTCACAGATAGAAGCCACGATGAACACCACCACCAGCCGGCTCTAGCTCCACAAAGGAATCGTAAAAAAATCATTAATTTGCCAACTTAAACAATTAAGCCGATTTACTGCCAAGTACCTGGCCGCCTCCACCTTAGCTAATGAATACCTTCCAAACGTGCCAAGGCAAATTCGTATGGAACGGCCTCCAGGCTATTATGCCTAAGGCAACCTCGAGAACGAAGAAGGAAATATGGTGGCAAGGCCACGTGATCGCCATCCTACTCACCCCCTCCACTGTCCCCCTGTGTCCTCCCACTCTGCCACAGTGGCACCCAACAAACCACCCTGCCGTGCCAATGAGGAGAGGAGACAGGGGGAGCCCACCCAGCCTCCCACTACTATGTTGGAAACTTTTGTTGATTGGTATACTGAGCATTTCTTTTGGAGATTGCTTTTAAAATGAATTGGGTGACTCTTGTATATGGAAGCTACGATTCCTTCCTGATTATCGTCAACTCTGTTCCTTTATTATCTATTATTATTGCAGTATCATTTTCTTTCTATTGTCAATGATTTTAATTTTTATTATTTATGGGCTGAGTTTTAAATGGAGGTTGATAAGACCACCGCCTTGGAGCACATGGTCCATAGATTTTTTTTTCTTCCTGTGTCGGATGCCAACATTTATCACTACTTATCATCCACTATTTAATGGGGGCTTTGTAGTTTCTAAATACATGTATTTGAGTGTTTTACTAGTTTAAGGAATATTATCCTCAAAATGTATCATCCCCTTTCAATGGCACAAACTATTTCGTTCATTATAATATTGCTATTTATTAATTGGCATTGAGTAGCTAGTTATGATGAGTAGCTAGCTATTGATTTTGTTTTACTAAGTAGTTAGTTCTAAATTATGCTAATAATTTTCTTGTAAGATACTCAGAATCATTGTACATGGTCTTTTCTGATCGTTTTATATAATCTAGAAAACCATCGATCAGCTCTTTCAGCAAACATTTTGAGTGACCTCTTGAGCATGTGCAGTGAGCGGGCTCGCAAAAAGAAAGAAGAGGAAGAAAAGCGAATGGAAAGGGAGAAGGAAAAGGTACTCTCTGTCTTATTTAATGTATTACATTCTGCTTCCTTGTTAATGGACCCCTTTCGTTCTTATTCCCATGGAGGCCACTTGATATAATATTACAGGTGGTGCAATTTTATGCTGTTTTGATAGCTTGAAAGCTGATTAGTAATTAGATACTACCAAGCTATATAGAACAAGGCCTTTGTTTTTGACTGTCTGAGTTAATCATTGAATTACACAATAACATTTGATTTTGTTCTCAACATCTGAATTCTGTTTACTTTTTAGTTTTTAACAATAAATGCATTGAATTTTTTTGATAGGGAGCTTTTCTTCTTTATCTCAAGGATTGGCACATTGGCCGTTTTTTTAGTATTTTACTTATTAACAGGGAGCTTTCAAAAAAATTCAAGGAATACTGTTGAACTGTTCAACTAATATTGAACAAGCTCAAGGAATATTTTATTATTCTTTGGTGTTTTATTTTATGTCTGCATTGTTGAACTGTTCAAGGAATATTGTGACATTTAGTAAAATATCACAGCATGCGAGAAATTAAATAGTTTTTAATTATAAAAATTTCACATAAGCTGCTAGAAATTGGAATTGTATCATTGCATCATAAATGAAAGCCACTACCATTTTTTCACTTATTAATAATACACTACATTTGAGAACCATTTTTCATGTCAGGGCTAAGTCTCATGAAGCATCGATTTTATAACTTATTAGACTTTGATGTTTTAAAAATGACTTTATCATGTACTGATGTCAGGAGCGAATTCGTGTTGGCAAAGAGCTATTGGAAGCAAAAAGAATTGAGGAAGATAATGAAAGGAAACGGTATGATGTTTCTTATATCTACTTTATTTTCTTTCAATCTTTTCTTTAGAAAATAATGGAAATTGCTTTTGGTTATGATTGTATAACAAGGGTTGTCCTGTATTGTTGCAATTCAAAAGAATTATTGTTGATTGCCGTGCAACTTTGTTTTCTTCTCATTGTTGATTGATTTACAGTTTTCTTCTCTTCTCATAGCATATTAGCTCTAAGGAAAGCAGAAAAGGAGGAGGAGAAGCGAGCTAGAGAGAAGATACGTCAGCGCCTAGAGGAAGATAGGGTATGATGAAAGTGTGTTGCCAATTAATTTTAGTATTTATTTAAACCTACCGTCGTATTATCACATTAATGAGGTTAGTAAGGAGTAAATATGTTTTAATTTATTGAGTGCAAGTAAACATTATCTAATTGTCTGAATGAGTAGATGAGTTGTGGCAGCCATGATAGTGTATAATTTCAATGAATATATTTTTAGTATTTTCCCAAGTTCAGCTTTGATAGTCAAGTTGCTAGGGGTGTTAATCATTAATTTATTTAGTGGGTACTGGATAGTAAATATCCCAAATAGGCGTCGTTGAAAAGTCATAAATTATGGAAGAAAGTGCATTTATTGTGTATTGAATATGCAATTTGATTGGAAGTATTTCTAATTTCTATATGGTATTAGAGTAGGCGATTGTTAACCTTGTGAGATAAATTTGAGCGTGAAGGTGTGGAGATGAAATAATCCCCTTAGTTTTTTTCCATTTTTTTCAAAACAAATCCAACACAAGCATCAATGATTAGCGTTAGCTCCAAAGATAACCAGCTTGAAAGTAACCCTCACCAAGAATGCTCACCAAGATCCCAATGAGGGCAAGGTGATAGCATATGGTGCTGGGGATCGTTAGCAATAAACTGAACTGAAATTACAATGCTAGAAATGAAAGTGTAGGCGGTGAACCGGCCATGAATTCTGCACTACCACTTATTCAGTGGGGGAAAATTATTACAATTATTCAAACTGAAATACTCGACCACTTATTCAGCGGGAGTAGCAAAACTAAATGAAAAGTGCTGAAAGCAAAGAGGCTGATTCAGTACTACTGAAACCAGCAATTACAATGATTTTTCAATAGAATCTGCTCCAAATTCACTGCAATGTTTACACTATGTCTCCAATTACAATTATTAATAGAAATACCAAGAAAACATAGCATGGAGTGGAAAAGACCAGGTCTGATATCAAGACTAGCAAACTATGCAATCACCCAAATGCTCATATCTACTTCGGAACTTCACCAAATTACTTAAAATTGAAAGCATATATCCACTAGAAGCAAGGCGACCAACCAGCAAGAGAGAAACCAAGCAAAAACTCCCATAAAATGAAGGCACGATTCCCAATGCTATGCAAGAGAGAAGGTACGGCCCATGGAGAGGGGCAACCTCTCTAGAAAAATCAGTGCTTCACTATAATATCTGAAAACCAACAACAAGGGGCGCGTATAACATAGAAATGTATTGAGCAAATACCCATAAGCAAACTAAAATCATTGAATTGAGCTATGAATGAAAATCTTCTTCAGCCACACATTGACCAGCAACCTGAAAACAAACAAAATTACCAAAACTTCAACAATGATGCTCAATTTGCAATCTCTGTGTGAGAAGCAGTGTCAATTCCAACTAGGTGTTATATTTCAAACACGAAATTGGATACTTGCTAGGATGTATGCATTCCTCGAAGCCATAAGTCTGAAACCAATTCGACAACAATTCGATATGATAAGCAATGGATGATGAATGAATGAGTAAAGGCTTGCTTTTATAGAACTTTGAGGTGACTGTTGGCTTTCCATCTTTCCCTCCAAAAAGGGACGCCCAAAGCAATTTGAAATATTTTAATTTTAAAACACTTATCCCATCCTCATTTTGGCGTCCAACTCCAAGGGGACATAATAAACTGTTGAAATATTAAAATGCCTCTTAAAAAGGCGTCCATCCCCATGGTCCCACTTTTAAAACAACATTAAGTCATAAATGCTAGGCCAAGGGGCCCAACAACATATTATAATAATTTAATGACTTAAATGACTTATTTCTCCAAAATGCACCACAAAAGCCAAAATCACGAATACTCAATTGCTTTGATCGAAGTGGAAAACACATTGGACTGCTGCCAATCAAGACACTGCCAAAAATAGAATTTACTAAAAATAGTAAATTCAAGAAAGTTGCCCATTGCATTTGCATGTCATATCATTGTGAAGCTCTCTAAAAACCCAGAAAGAATCTGCAAACCAAATTCCAAAATTCCACATGCAAACCCTTGAAAAATGCCAAAAACCTCCAAACAACTGAAAACCCTAATTTTACTTCCAACGAGCCTATAGGTATCCAGAATAGGCTGACGGGCCACTGCACTGCTCACTAATGAGAAGGGGACATTACAGTCCTCCCTCCTCGAGATTGCTTGTCTCAAGCAACCACAAACCTGGATGCTGCAAAATATGTTCTCCTTCCCATGTTGCATCCTCAATTGGCAAGTTCCTCCATTTCACCAAGTACTCTTTGATTGTTCTTCTCAAAGAGCGCTCCCTAGTATCAATGATCTCCTTTGGAATCAACACCAACTGTCCTTCTTTGTCCAATGGAGGCAACTCTGAAGTAGCAACTACATTGTGCCCAAGCGCCTTCTTGAGGCGTGGCACATGGAAAACATTGTGCACCTTGCTACTAGCTGGAAGCTCCAACTCATACGTCACTTCACCTACCCTCTTGATGACTTTGAATGGGCCATAGAAATGTGGCTTAAGCTTTTTTGCACCACTCTTCTTGAAAGAAGATTGTCTGTAGGGTTGAAGCCTCAAATAAACCATATCTCCTACTTCAAATGAACGCTCAACATGTTGCTAGTCAGCGTATAACTTTTGCTGATTTTGAGCTTGATGAAGATTTTCCTTCAATGATCTCAAGATGTCTTGGCTTTGCTGCAACATATCCTTCGCTTGAGAACACCAAATCTACGAAGTTAGGAGCTTCATAACCATAAAGTGCCATGAATGGAGACATCTTAATTGACATGTGATAGGAAGAGTTATAACAATACTCTCCCAAATGAAGCCATTTTACCCAAGTTCTTTGCTGCCCCGAAACATAATTTCTTCGGTAGCCTTCCAACCATTTGTTCACAATTTCCGATTGACCATCCGTTTGCGGGTGATAAATAGTGCTTGGTGTGAGCATTGTACCACTCAATCTGAAAATTTCCTGCCAAAAAGCAATGAGGAACTTGCTGTCCCTATCACTGACAATATTTTTAGGCAATCCATGCAAACAAAACACTTCTCTAAAGAACAACTCAGCTACTTGAGCTGCTGTAAATGAGCTTTTAATAGCAAAAAAGTGAGAAAACTTGGTCAATCTATCTACCACAACATAAATACAATTTCTCCCTTGTACCTTTGGCAATCCTATGATGAAATGCATCGCAATACTTTCCCATTTCTGATTAGGAATGGGTAGAGGCTGCAACAAACCAGTTGGGAAAGAGTGTTCATTTTTATTCATTTGACATGTTCGACACTCCCTTATGTAGCGCAAGACTTCTTCCTTCATCCCCTTCCATGAAAATCTTTCACGGATTTGCTTATAAGTCTTGAAATACCTTTGATGACCAACAAGGGGAATGTCATGAAAAGACTGTAAAACCTTCTTCTTAAGCTTAGATTCGGGCACTAAGAAGATTCTACCTTTATAAAGGATCAAACCATCATCAGCTGATATCTTTCATCTTGCAAATGACCTTCTACAATGCTGGTTGCAAACTGATTTTTTGCATAATCAGCAGCAATTAACTCCTTCCAATCTACAGTAAGCTCACATAATGAATTCAAATGAGGCCTTCTAGATAGAGCATTCGCCACTATGTTGGTTTTGCCTTTGACATACTCAATGTCAAAGTCGTAAGCTTGGAGCTTACTCATCCACTTCTATTGCCTTTCATTCAGATCTTTCTGATGCATAAAGTGCTTAGGACTGTTATGATCAGTCTTCACCACGAACTTGCTTCCCACCAAGTACTGTCTGAACTTGGCCAATGCGTGTATGATGGTAAGCATCTCTTTATCATAGATTGAATAAGTTCTTTAAGCTCCTCTCAAAGGCAATGGGATGTTTTTCTTGCATGAGAACAACTCCAACTCTTTTTCCTGAAGCATCACATTGCAATTCAAACGGCTTAGAAAAATCGGGTAGAGCCAACACAAGACACGAGCTCATAAGATGCTTGAATTTGTCAAAGACTCCTTGTGCTTTATCCGTCCATTGGAAAACTCTTTTCTTTGTAAGATTAGTGAGGGGGGCTGCCATTTGATAATACCCCTTCATGAATCTTCTGTAAAAACCGCTCAACCCCCAAAATCCCTTCAAGTGTGACACGTTCTTTGGAGGTGGCCAATCAAGGATGGATTTTATCTTTTCAAGATCAACTTTGACACCCTTAGAGCCGATAATGTGACCTAGATAAAGCAGCTCTGTCATCCCGAACTCACATTTTGATTCCTTTGCAAACAAACATTTTGCCTCCAAAATACTAAGCACTTCCTCCAAGTGCTTGAGGTGCTCTTCCCATGACTTGCTGCAGATGAGGATATCGTCGAAGAAGATGAGCACAAAATTCCTCAACTGCTGCCTAAAGATTTTGTTCATACATGATTGAAATGTTGCTGGAGCATTTGTCAAACCAGATGGTATAACAAGGAATTCAAAATGCCCAAAATGGCATCTAAAGGCAGTCTTCTCAATATCCGCCTCCCTCATCCTTTTCTGGTGATAGCCTGATTTGAGATCAATCTTTGAGAAGTACATGGCTCCATGGAGCTCATCAATAAGCTCATCTATCCTAGGGATAGGATGCCGGTTCTTAATGGTTTTCTGATTTAACGCACGGTATTCTACACACATGTGCATCGTTCCATCTTTCTTTTTGACCAGCACCACTGCTGAAGCAAAGGGGCTCTTACTTGGGCGAATGTGACCCATCTCCAAGAGCTCTTTGATAGCCTTCTCAATCTCGTCCTTCTGCTTCTTTGGTAGTGGTATGGCATTGTGATGATTGGTTTTGCTCCTTCTTCAAGCTCTATCACATGCTCACATCCTCTTTGAGGAGGTCTTCCAGGTGGAATACTCCCAAAGACTTTGCTCTTCTTAGTAATCAAAGCTTGAATATTTGGATGATAGTGCCTTTTATCCTCCACCGGATCAGCTGGTAAAATCAAGCATTCCGCTGCCCACTCAACTTGATCATGGCGGATCAGCCTTTCCATTCTCTTGAAAGACACTATTCAAGGGCCTCCATTTGACATCCCTCTCAACACTTCCCTTTTACAATCAGATTGAAACTTCAATTCCATTGTTTGTAAATTCAATGTGATCTCTCCAAGAGATTGCAGCCATTGTATTCCAAGCACCGCATCGGTATCACCAATGCCTACAACATAAAAATCATCCTTCACTTCATAGTTTCCCAATTGCATGGAGAGGTTGGGAATCTTCCTTGTACATGACAATGTGAAGCCATTGGCCACCATCACCTTGAAGCCCTCAAACTCTTCAATTTTCAAACCTCTCTTTGCCACCAATCCTTCATCTATGAAGTTGTGGGTTGCTCTAGTATCAATTAGAGCAACTATTCGTTGCGAACCAATCACTCCACGAACTCGAAAAGAATCATTCTTTTGAAAACTCGAAAGTTGTGCCAAAGCATCGCCTCCTCCAATGTCTTCCGGTTCTTCTTCTGGGGCTTCTTCTTCATCACTTCCTACTGATTCGTGTTGCTGATCAGACATATCAGATTCTGATCCATCATCAGAATAAGCCTCTATGTGTTGTGCTTTGCCCTTTCCATAGCATTTGTGACCCTTTGACCAAGGCTCATGACATGTATAGCAAACTTCATCCTTTCTCAACTGTTCTTGGAGCTCATTAGTCAACTTTTGAGGAAACTTTCTTATGCTGATTTGATGAATGTTTCTTATCCTTCTTATGCCCAAAGGATTTGGATTGAAATTTTGGTGTTGGGGCAGCCAACTCCATGCTCTTTGACTTCTTGATTGCTTCGTCAAGAGTTGGTGGATCAAAGGCTTTGACCCAACCCTTCAATGGCTCCATCAATCCTTCAGTAAACAATACTACAAGTCTCCTTTCAGTAATGTTGGGCACCATTATTGACAATATTTGGAAATCAACAATATAAGCATCAAGTGATCCATGTTGCTTCAACTGTGCCAATTCACGGAATCTCACTTTGGGATCCTTGGTATCAAATCTCTCTATCAGCCTGTTTGTGAATTCTTCATAGGTTTGAATGAGGTTATGGCCAAGAGTGACCAAACCGTGGTACCACCATTCGTGAGCAGCTCCATCCAAATGCAGGGTGGCAAATTTAATGGTGTCTTCTTCCGGCATCGGTCTAAGAGAAAGATAGTCGTCTAGCTTCTACACCCACGACCTGGCCATACCCTTATCACTCCCATCAAAATGGGCCAAGGTCACCTTTCCAAGAGCTTGCTGATAATCTTGTCTAGGACCCAAAGGAGGACGGTAATCAGCTCTTCTGCCATTCCTTCTATTCCTTTGGCTCATGAATTGATCAAAGGTCCATTGATCTCTGAGATCAGGAGGTAAAGTGACATACTCCATGTAGGCTTCTCTTGCATCATCCACCAATTGTACTCCGGTCTTCGCTTGAAGTTCCTCTCTTTGAGTAAAGGTAGGAAAAAGAGGTCTAGAGGTTGATCCTCTAGTGGTTGCAACATGTTGGCCAATGGTCCTATCTCTTCCATTGGTCTTCGAACCATTGTTACCATTGACACCACTATTTTTTCCCACATGATTTTATTGATGTTGGGGCTGAATTTTGAGGCGATTGCTGATCTGATTTTTGCTAACAAGCGTGACATCATATCCAACATATTATCAAACTTCTTCTCCGCCCTAGCATGTCTTTCCTCCATGGATAGTCTAGCACCTTCTGACATGGTTTCAACTGCTTTACCAGCTTCTCTCAAAGCCTATGACAATGTCTCTGCCTCTGGAATTGGTGGAGTCTGATACTGAGTTCTTGCCTGACCTCTGGTGTAGTATCTGAGTTCTCTGTCACTCATTTGATAACTGAACTCCGAATGTCATAGGATGGTAGGATCTTGACTCTGATACCACTGAAATAATCCCTTTAGTTTTTTTCCAATTTTTTCAGAACAAATCCAACACAAGCACCAATGATTAGCGTTAGCTCCAAAGATAACCAGCTTGAAAGTAACCCTCACCAAGAATGTTCACCAAGATCCCAATGAGGGCGAGGTGATAGCATATGGTGCTGGGGATCGTTAGCAATAAACTGAACTGAAATTACAATGCTGGAAATGAAAGTGTAGGCGGTGAATCGGCCATGAATTCCGCACTAACACTTATTCAGTGGGGGGAAATTATTACAATTATTCAAACTGAAATACTCAACCACTTATTCAGCGGGAGTAGCAAGATTAAATGAAACATGCTGAAAGTAAAGAGGCTGATTTAGTACTACTGAAACCAGCAATTACAATGAGCTTATTACAATGATTTTTCAATAGAATCTGCTCCAAATTCACTGCAATGTTTACACTATGTCTCGAATTACAATTATGAATAGAAATACCAAGAAAACATAGCATGGAATGGAAAAGTCCAGGTCTGATATAAAGACCAGCAAACTGAATATTCAGACCAACAAACTATGCAATCACCTAAATGCTCATTTCTACTTTGGAACTTCATCAAATCACTTAGAATTGAAAGCATATATCCACTAGAAGCAAGGCGACCAACCAACTGAAATGGTAAATTACTTCTTACATTAACATGAAAAAAAAAGATTACATTATATAGAGCTTACAAGAAGCTGTAGCTATTAAATGTATCTACCTAACTACTGTTACTGTAGCAACAGTAACGAATTTAACCTAAACTAACATTGACCATTAAAAATATGAGAATAATATATTATTCTAACACCCTCCCTTAATGGTCAATCCGTCAACAACACCAAGTTGCCCCCTGAATTTTACAAACTTATCCGGGCTCAAATACTTGGTGAGAATATCTGCAGTCTGATCCGCTGTTGGAACATACTGCAGCTGAACTGATCCGTCTTCTACCAGCTGGCGAATGTAGTGACAATGAAGCTCAACATGCTTGGTACGTTCATGGAAGACTGGATTTTTGGCCAGTTCGAGCACCCCTTGGTTATCAGTGTACAAGGGAGAAGGTCCTGCTTGTGACATGTGCATGTCAGAAAGCATCCTACGAAGCCAAACTGCCTCACATGCTGCTTTAACAGTTCCTCGATATTCAACTTTTGTCGAGGAAAGAGCCACTGCCTGCTGCTTCTTGCTGGTCCATGTTACAGCACCGGTACCCAAACTGAATACATACCCAGAAGTAGATTTTCTATCATCCACTGAACCTGCCCAATCCGAGTCTGTGTAACTAATCAGCTTTGGATCCTTGCATCTGCAATACAAAATGCCATAATCTGAAGTTCCTTTAACATATCTCAGCACTCGCTTCGCTGCAATCCAATGATCAGCTTTAGGAGTTGTCATGAAGCGAGAGATGTAGCTCACTGCAAAACTGATGTCAGGTCTAGTGGCAGTGAAGTAGATGAGGCTGCCCACTAGTTGCCTGAATGTCATTTCATCGACCAGAGGTGAATCAGAGTTGGCTGACAACTTCAACCCCTTCTCCATAGGTGTGGAAGCAGGTTTGCAGTCTTGCATCCGGAATTTGTCAAGCAAACTTCTGGTATATTTTGACTGAGAGATGAAGATGCTACCATTGGTTTGCCAAACTTCAATACCCAAACAATAATGGAGAAGCCCCAGATCTGTCATGTCAAAAGCCTAACACAAAGCTTGTTTGATTGCCGCAATCAAATGTGTTGAACTACTAGTAATGATCAAATCGTCAACATAGACAACAAGAAATAGAATATCATCACCAGAGTGTTTGACATACAGATTACTGTCAGAAGGGCTGCGCTGAAAATCATGATCAACTAAGTACTGATCAATCTTGAAGTACCATGCACGGGGAGCCTGTTTGAGTCCATAGAGCGCTTTCACGAGTCTACACACTTGATGTTCTTTGCCGGCAACCTTGAAACCAGGAGGCTGCGTCATGTAGACTTCTTCCTGCAAATCACCGTTGAGGAAGGCACTCTTGACGTCCATCTGATGAACTGTCCAACCAAATTGGGCTGCAATAGCGAGAAGGCGAATGGGTGCTCATCTTGGCGGTAGGAGCAAAAGTCTCCTCGTAGTCAATGCCCTCCCGCTGTGTGAATCCCCGAGCAACTAATCTGGCCTTGTATTTATCCAAAGTACCATCTGCATGATACTTGACCTTGTAAACCCATTTGCGGTACGATGGGTTTCTTCCGGGAGGAAGATCGGAAAAGAACCAGTGTGATTTTTGGAAGATATGATGATACGTTTGCATAACTGTTCCCACTCACGGAATTCCTTTAGCCTCACGAGGCCATGTATGAGGCTTCGTGGAAATCTCTGGATGTTATTACCATGAAGCGAGGATTGGTATGGGCATTGCTGCTTGCTCTTGCTACGAGTTGATCAACCCTCAATGAGTTCATCATCATGAAGATCGCCGATTGTCTTGGCCCACCACTTAGGCTGACGAGTATAAGTACCAACATCTGGAATAGGAGTAACAACATCGCCTGGGATTTCTAGAACAAAGTCATCTAAATGTGAATCCTGAGGAAAGTCAGGTGGTGCGAGATCATGATCAATAGACGCCTCATCTTCAGAGTCAGAATGCTTTGAAGCCCTCCCATCATGGGAACCAAGAGGAAGACGAACACCCTCATCAGGAAACTTCATTGGTTGATCCGCAGGACTTGTTGTAGGAACAAAGGGACCAGTAGTCTCATCAATCACAACATCACGGCTGAATATGAGACGATCTGTCTCCACATCAACCAACCTGTAAGCTTTGTGATTGTCATTGTAGCCAGTAAACATAAGTGTCTGGCTCTTGGAGTCCAACTTGGCACGTTTGGCATCTGGAATCCATACATGAGCGGTAGAACCGAAGAATTTCAAATGG
>VDFB02135213.1:0-39733 GCA_007258455.2 Sequoia sempervirens
GAGGACACTTTTCATCAAGGGTCACTGCATTCAAGATTTTACGAGCACAGTTTTATTGGCCAACTATATTTCGTGACGCATATGATTGGGTGTACAAATGTCAGTTATGTCAGCAGTTTGCTGGTAAAGTCAAATTGGCATCCTTTCCACTCAGGCCAGTTGTCATCGACGCTCCATTTCAGCAGTGGGGTATTGATTTTGTAGGACCTGTCAATCCAGTTTCCAGTAAGGGGCATGTGTTTGTCCTTACAGCGACAAATTATTTTACAAAATGGGTTGAGGTGGTTCCTACTAAACGAGCTTCATCCGAAGTAGTTTGCAGCTTTCTCAAGGAGAATATCATTTCTCGCTTCGGAGTTCCTCGGAAAATTGTGACTGATAATGCTCCTTGCTTCTAGTCAGAGGAGATTTTAAGTTTTTGTTTTGATCACGGCATCATGTTGTCGCATTCGTCAGATTATTACCCTCAGGGTAATAGACAGGCCGAATCATCCAATAAGAACATTGTCACAATTATACGCAAGTTGGTTGAGTCAAATCAGCGAGCTTGGCATACCAAGTTATACGACGCTCTTTGGGCTGATCGTATAACTCCAAAAAGAGCTATTGGCACCTCGCCTTTTATACTTTTGTATGGTACAGAAGCCATTCTGCCTATTACCTTGGAGTTGTCTGCTTTCCAGCTGGCATCTGCAGTAGAAGATGAAGAATTCAATGATCCTATTCAGAAGAGGATGTTGCTCCTGATGAAACTTCAAGAGGAGAGGACAGAGGTTGTCAATAAGATCACTCAGCACCAAGAAAGAGTGAAGAAGATTTTCGATAAGAAGGCTCGTCATAGAGACTTTCAAGTCGGAGATCAAGTCCTTTTGTGGGACAAAAGGCATGAGCCAAAAGGAATGCATGGAAAGTTTGATTCCTTATGGTTAGGGCCCTTCCAGATTCAGGAATCCGCGGGAGAGAACACTTATATTCTTTCACATCAGGATGGAAGGCTCTTCCCGCTTCCTTATAGCGGGCAGTATCTTAAGCACTTCAACCCTCCAGGGGAGGAGTAATATCGTAAATATTTTGTAAGTAATTTTTATGCTTTATCGTAATGTCGTATTGTGTTTTCCCGTTTTGTGATGTTTTGTCGTGTTTTAGGTGATTTAGGTAGTCTTGTTTTAGGTGATTTTTAGGTTAGGTTTTTAGAAAACTGCAAATGTTTTAGGTGAATAGGAAAAGTCCTGACTCCAATGCCCAATTATACATCACTGGTCTACGTAACACTGAGATTCTTAGGTTCTATGCCATAGGTATCCAACATGGTCACCAGACGGAGCCTAATGTTGTACCCAAACCAATTTTTTTTGCTTCATCAAGGCATTTTGCATAAATTAGTCTTAAACTTACTAGATGATGTAAAATACAGTTTTTTGGGCAATATCAAGCATGGAGTTTTTGTCAATATTTTGTCGGTCAAAGTCAGTTTTATTGAACAGAACCTGAACAAGAGACTCAGAATGGAGCTTTTCATGATGGAGGAACATCTCACGACGGCGTTTCACATTGCACATGATGATTTCAATGATCGAAACGGAGTTTTTAATGGTCAATTTATGAAGATTTCTAAAAGGAAAAGCAAGAAAGCGCAACTATAACCTAGGGGCGCCCTTCTTTTTGAAGGTCAAGACCTTGTTGAAAATGTTCACACATACAATCAATCTCTTCAGAACTGGTCTAGCTATCCGATGAGCTATCCAGCGAAGCTTTCCGATACCCGTAACTCCGGCAAACAGGGTCAAAAGTAGAAATTCCCAAAGTTCCAGAGATGAGAAAATTGTTCTTTTCAGGCAAAAGCGCAACTATAGCTTGAGGGCGCCCATCTTAAAGAGAGGGTAGATTCTGGTATTTTTGGTGGCTCATGCAGTCAATCTGTTCACGACTAGTCTGCTCGTCCAACGAACTATCAAACGCAGTCATCCGAATCTCAGAGCTCCGACAGCCGTCGTCTGAAGATCAGCTTATAATGGAGTTTTCACGTTTCTGAGCTTCTCCATTGGTTCCCAATGCAACTACAGCTCAGGGGCGCTGGTTGAAAGGACCCTTAAGATGGCAAAATTTGTAGATGAGGTCTTCCTGACATCAGTACTACTCTAGCCTAGCTCTGCGATGCATCATCCAGCTTGTCAATCCGACATTCCAGGTGATCGTGGCAGAAGTTCTACCAAGCACGTAATTTCACAGGCGGACCAACATAAAGTTTTCAGTGTATTTCTACAGTCCAGAGGCGCCTAGCCTTTAGGCCTGTCAGATGAGGTCGTTCACATTCGAAGTCTTCACGGCTTTCGAGCGTAATTACTTTATCTACTCAACGAGCCTAGCCGTCAGCCTTCGGGATTTGGCAAACGCTCGTGCGTGCGAGGTCTTTGGTGAAATACTGAAAAGTGAAGATATCCGGAAAATGGCCAAGTCTGGAGCAGATATTTTAAATAAAATACGCACTGGTGTTTTTGAGGTCTTAGAAGCAGTTTTCTTGTTTCGTCACCTCTAAAGACTTCTCTTCTGGGCCCTTCTGGCTATCCGTTAAAACAAACATGGCTCGAATCGGGTCATCCCAGCTCCAGATATCAGATGTCAAAGTAGGGCATTTGGTTGAAAGTTCAATTTTTGTCAAAATCGTGTCAGTGCAACTGAGAGCCAGGGGCGCTTTTACTTTTGAGGCCCTTAACACAGCTTTCAGATGTCGTGCATATATCCGTTGGATGCAAAATGTCTCTAGGCATGCAGTGAGCTTCGTTTTCTGTCAGCAGGGTTCACCATTGGCCGTCAGCAGACGTTTGAAGTATCAGATGGCAGTTTTGGAAAATGGTTAAGACTGGAACCCGTAAATGAATTTAATCAGGGGCGCCTAATTTTTCAGGGTGTTAAACGATGGATTTTGCAGTAGTGCCTCCTAGCAGACATTTCTTCCTTGTTCAGTAGGCTTTCCGTTGAATTCTCCAACTCAGTCTCAACATCACCCAGTCACTCAGAAATCAATGTTGAAGTTGGCCAGTCGTGACTTTGTCATCAGCTATAAAGTCGGAAGTTAATAAAAAGTGGAATAACTTGAGGAAATGGACGTCTTTGAGCCCAAAAGATGACTTTTCAGAATCGGTGAAGTATAACGGTGAATCTCAAAGCTTCATTCCGAATTGTCAACTGAAGTTCAAAATATATATTTATTTATTTTTGCAATTTTAGCATAAAATGGCGATTTTCTATTTTTGGCGCCTTTTGCTAATTGCATGATAATGAATATTTTATTATTATTTATTTTTGAACTCCGAGTCAGTGGCAGTTCAACTGAAAGGCAACCAATTAGAGGTCTTCTATTTTTGTCAGGGTTTTGAATCTTGCAGTTGCTAGGTTGGTGCGAATTTCCTCTTATTTAAACATGGCGCCATCTTCATTTATGATTTATATCTTCAAGAGAAATCAAATTCTTCAAAAGAAATTCATATCTTCAAGAGATTCGTATTTTCTCAAGAAGCAAAGGTGCATCTTCAAGGGAAGTTCATATTCTAAAACAGAGGCGTATTTCTTCAAAGGCGAATTTTATCAAGAGAAATTCGCATTTCTTCAAGATAAATTCGTGGTATTTCAAACCTCAAAGACAAAGACGCAACTTCAAAAGGAATTTGCAATTCTTCAAAGATTAAAGGCGAAATCCTCAAGGGTGTATTCCTTAAAGAAAATTCGTGATTCTTCAATTTGCAAAAGGCGAATTCTCTAACTTCAGAGTAATTCGTATTTTCAAGGCAAAGACAAGTTCGAATTTCCTCCAGAAACAAAGGCGCAAATTTCAAGGAAATTCGTGGTTTTCAAGTAAAGGCGAATTCTTCCAGTCCAAAGGTGAATTTCTCATCTACAATCAAAGGCGATTTTATCTAACAAATCTTTTTGCAGGTTAAAAGTTTACAATTATCAGCAATTTGAAGAAATCAGGGGCGATTCTCATTGAAAAAGAGCATCATAAAAACGTCTTTTTCATCCTTGAATTTTAGATTTCTCTCAGAATACAATTTGCATGTTCCTGAAATTGGCGAATTCTACAAGTACGAACATCTGGATCATTCTATATAATTACCTCGAGTTAAAATCATGCGCTTGATTTTTCAGGAATTTTTAACTTCAGAACATTCGTTCTCGAGTTACTAATTTTCTCAACTGAAAAGTCTTTCTACAATCGACTAGAAGTTGAATTTTCGCAAAATTGACATTCTGAGTTGTCTAAGAATCCTTTTCTGGACAAAACCCATATTTCAGATTTTTCGCTGAAAATAATTCTTCGAAAGGCTATTTTTCACTCTCGCAGGCTATTTTTTTCACAAATCTTCTCAGAACACAATCAAGTTTACAGTCAACAGGCGAATTTTTTAGAATGCAGTTCACTCGGCTCGAATACACGATCAAAACAGTCCTTACTCATGATTTCCGCAGGTTGGTTGAGACAGATCTTCACAAGGTGTTGCCAAAAGCAGTTCTTGATCCTGTTAAGATCAGAGTTTCAATCATTCAAAATATTGAGCAGTCTGGTTTACTAGAGGCCGCTTCCATACCTATCTCCATTCACTGTGTTGAATTCGTGATGGCTTGTATTAAGCATTACAATTCTACTACTCGTGAGATAGTGTCAGTTGACGGACGAGTCATTTGCAGTCTCAAGCCTCTAGACATCGAAAGGAGTTTTGGCATTCCTCAACACTCTAACAGCCTAGTTATTTCCATGGAGCAGTGTGAGCAGGCATTTGATGCTGATGAGGACAAGTGTCAGAAGAAGATGGTAGAAAGATGGTTACAACAAGCGAAAAACAGATTGCCAAACAATGTGGGTCGTGGTGAGTAAAGGATGAGTACGCGATTCTAATCACACCGGAATCGTGTCTCGTGTCAAGCACATGCAAATGTTTTCCAGCCTTGGATGTATTATTGGGTCGATCATTTTGGCAGAGCATTATGATCGGGCATCCTTCATCAGCGATATTCTCCACAGGCAGATCACCGGTTTCCTAGTTGCCAATGAGTTTCACATGTGTTCGTATCTCGTGTACTTGATCGCTTATCAGGGTCAGTTCCGAGGACTAAACACCGTGGGCATTCTCAGTGTTTAGAATGTCTATCAGTATTATGATCAGCTTGAGTTCACTAGAGCTGAACGTCATTTCAAGCGTGTTCACGAGGCTTTTCTGACTTATACAGTGAGAAATTTGGAACGGGAGTTGCACGTTCGTATCTCGGCAGTTGCTAGGGCAGCGATGGATGGATGAGCGGATTGGTTTATTCAATTCCCAACATTCACCTATATCCGAGTGTATGGGTTTACAAGAAATCCAGCTATGCTTCCACGTTATCCTTCCGATAAGACAATCTTTTAGGAGTTCCTGAGACAGATGCATGATGAACATCGTCTTCTACGCCGCAGGCACAGACCATCTCTCAACTTTCCTTTTCAGTTTGGAATGTATTGGTGCAAGTCAGAAATTGATGCCAAGATTCCAGGGCAAGAGCTTGAGAAATATCATCTTAAGTATCTTGTTGAAGCACGTGCCTATGATCTTTCAGGTCATTATACAACTCGCCTTGCTGGAGGTACATATCATGAGCCTTCTATGGAGGATTACTGGGCAAATTGCACAGATGACTTTGAGGTTCGTAGACGTAGTTAAAGCCGCTTCTCTCTCTCACAGATTTTTGTTTTCTTGTCAGAAGATGTGGGAGGTTTATCAAATGATGAGGGAGAAGTTCTTCCTCAGTTTTTCAGAGAGCAGGTCGATACAAAACCGTTGTCGGCAGTTGATTGGTATGCTAAGGAATACGCAACGGTCAAGGAGAAGTCAAGTAGAGTTATTCAAAACAGTATACTTTACCTCGACAGCAAGAAGACAAGGAGGGTAAGTGTTCCTAGAGCAGAGCCGCCAGTAGTGGTGAATCCTTCGCTACCTTCCTCATCAAAACCTAAACAAAAGAAGAGTAATCTTCCCAAGAATGTACAAGCGCCAGACAATTAATAGGGCAAGGCGCTTGCCACTGTTACACACACGGAGCCTGACAGACAGCCGGTCACAGAGCCAGTTTAGAGTCCGCCAGTACCTGAGGTTCAGCCTCAAGTTCCTACATCAGTTTCAGAGCCGTCACCAACCCCGATTCTCATTGAATTGGATTTAGATTCTCCACCTTGCAGTGGGTCCTCTACACATTCACTTTCATCGCAACCTCCTATTGCTAGTACAGACCCTTTTAGTAGTATTAGCCGAGATCAATCTTGGATCGAAGCTCAGCTAGGAAGGAAGAGGAGGCAGCCATCATATGTTCTCAATCATTCCGATTTTGATGAGGTTTATCAGGATGCGCAAGACAAGAGGGTCAAGAATATGGTCCACGTAGAGAGGAACGCTGACATGGAGATTGTCGTCGAGACTGATGTACCTCCACAGGGGAAGAACTTGGTTGAGTTGGAATCTCAGGATTTTGAGGTTATCATAGTCAACCTTGGTCATAGCACACGTCAGACTCAGGTCGATCTCCTACAGGTTGCTACAGACAGTGCCAAGGATAGAATACTGAAGGACGGAGAGGATAAGGCAGCCCTCAAGGCTGAAATCTGACAGCTTCGTCAGTACATTTCTAGCCTTGTACATAGACCCGATGCCATTAATACACTCCTGCCGATGCTTGAGCCTCCAGCAGAGCAAAGTCAACTTAATCACTTGGTTGCATATGGCAAGCATTTGGATGAGTGGGAAGAAGAGTTCGTTGCTAGAGGCCTTGCTATGCTTACAGAGTTATATCTGTTGCAATATAATGCGCGAGAGCTCCGTCTTCGTCTTCAGGATGAGGAGCGAGATATGGCAATTAACAAACCCCGGGATGAGATTATGATTGCTCACCTGAGTGTGGCATATGATGCAGTCACAAATGCAGAGGACAGAGAAGCTATCTACTCTTGGAAAACACAATTGGTCTTCAGAGCAAAGATAGAAGACACTTTGGCATCAGAGTTGGCTGAGAGTAGAAAGCACGTCACTAGTGCACTCCGGTTTGTGAGGACTCTAGTATCTCGCTTACCGTGCCGGTATCAGATTGAGGGTGGTGCCTACATTGAGCTTACCAATGTTCAGTCAAAGCTCCAGGCACTCATTCATACCATTTTTAGTGGGGAAACCATTGGCTGTAAGGTTACTTAGCTTACAGTCATGTCAACATTGTTCGATGAGGCAACAAGGAGCAGAGGTGAACTTCAGTCTCAGATCAAAGCTGGTGAGGATATGCTGCATCGACATAGCATTCTTCGATAGAGTCTCATAGTCCATAGTGATACGTTAACAATCCTCGGAGGGATTGGTGCTCGAGATCACGCACCAAGATTCTCTTCGACTCCTCTCAGATAGACATTACATTACGTAGTAACTTGGCTACTCTTCAAGTTGTCCTCGCGTTTCCATCACATGTATATCTTATTCAGGATCGCTTTACACACTAGAGTTTCCCATTTAGGTTTTACGCTAATCGATGGTAGTCTTCCAGCTAACATGCTTTCAATAAGGGCATGCATGCTTGCACAATTGTCCATTTTTAGATTAGATGTTTCTAAACTGATGGTAGCTTTCCAATTAACTGATAGTTTACTTGATTAGGGCTTAGCAGAAATCTTGCATGCATTGCAAGATCTGAGATGACTCAAGGTGATTTTAGGGTTCCCTACACCTTGATGTATATAAATAAGAGCTTTTGCTCATTTGTAAATAGCTTTTGCTTGAGAGAGAAATATATGCTGCGCCTACCTTGCCCTCAATATTGCTCTTTTGGTATTTGTTCATGCTTCACTATTACGATTAATTGTTATGCCACATAGGGTTTCATGCAATTGTAATGGTGAATTCTTTTTCCATAGTTTAGATAAATCTGTTTTGTGCATCTTTACCATTATGATCAATTGTTATGCCACATAGGGTTTCATGCAATTGTGATGATAAATCTGTTTTGTGAGTCTTTACTATTATGATCAATTGTTATGCCATATAGGGTTTCATGAGATTGTCATGGTAAATTCTTCCCATAGTTTAGATAAATCTGTTTTGTGCCTAATAAACTTTTTCAGATTGAGATAATAGTCGCGCCACCTTGCCTTCAAGTAGAGAATCTAAACTCGTTTATCGTCTGATAGTCAAAACCTTGCTCCGTTTCCTCATGCTCTGTTTTCTTGAGGAAACTGGATAGAATTTAAGTTATTTAATTGTAATTAGTAGATCTGCAAAACCAGAAAAACTCAGCTGCAACGTATATAGTTTTCGAGAAAGCCTTGTACCTGTACAGCTGAAGCAAAAAGACAGGATTTAGTTTAGTTTATTTCCTTTGCAAGTACTTTTGTCAAGCACAACGAGGGAGCTTCCCCTCCTAATTTGAAGAGCACTCATTGCGTAGTGTGCATAGCTGTCCGTACCAACTCTTACTCCAAAGGTGCTAGTTGTTACGCCAACAAATATTAAATGCCACAAATGGTGCCAAGCACAATCGAATACTTCCTAGTGCCTTTCTATACAAAATTTCCCATTCTCCACCTATCATTGTTGACGGTTTCTTTGCTTTCCCTTGCAATGGCTGCCACAAATCTTTCTGATACAAATAGAGGCCATAGACATAAAGCATATACACACAAAAGATAACCTAGAAAAGGCATAATGCCAAGAAGTATAGTAATAGAAGAAAATAGGGGAGAAAAGATGAACAAAAGATCATTAATGCAAGAAGCCAAAATCCTCAAGTGTCTATGTTCCAAGATGCATTGGAGGTGCAAACAAAAATATCATCAATCACAATAGGAATACCAATGCAAAGTCTAAGAATGTTTGCTAAAAAGTACAAAGGTAAGGGGGTGAGGATGGCAATCCTAGGAGGTAGCCATTGGTGCATTGAAATATCCCCCTTAGTTTTTTTTTTTTTTAAATTAACACACAACACTGCACCTGTTAAGGTTAGCCCAATAAACATAACCAGCTCAAAAGGAACCCTTCACTTTTTTATCACCAAGATCCCAGTGTGGGCGAGGTGAGAGCAAATGATGCGAGGGATCATTTGTTGAAAACTGGAAATGAAAGTACAATGTCGCAGGCGGCTAGCCAACCATTCTGGAAAGTAAATACTAGAAATGTAAATGAGTAGGCGGATAACCAACCATAAGAGCTCTACCACTTATCCAGAGGGAACGGAAATATAATTAGAATTGAAACACTCAACCACTTATTCAACAGGAGTAAATAAACAAACTGAAATGTAAAACAACTCGACCACTTATTCTGCAAGAGTTAGATATACAAAATATAAAGTGCAGAAATAAATAAGCTGATCAATACTACTAAACATCAGTGTTACAAAATATAGCTTCAGCTGCAACAGAAAGGAGGTATACATAGCAATAGATCATCAACACGTTAGGAAACCATCTCCAATATCAAATACATGACAATCAACCTTAAATATGAAGATTAGATGAAATATATCATGTCTGATATAAAATAGCAACGAACAGAAAATCAAACCAGCAAGCATAGAATTCACCTAAATGCTCATATCTTGCTCTAAACTTCTCCGTTTGATGTGAAATTGAATGCAAATGAGAGCTAGAAGTTGGGCGACCTAGTACAAGATGAGAAACTCCACCAATCAGCATTGATTTATTAATGCACGCTTCCCAATCCAACCACAAAGAAGGTACACCCTCCAGAAATGGGCGACCTTGTCTACAAATTCAAGGACACCTTCAAAAATGACGAAACCATGAGCAAAGGCGCGCCCTAGCAAGGAGAAACCATAGAGCTGATACCCAAAATGATATAAAATTCACCCAATGAGATACAACCAAAAACGTGCTTCAGCCAAGCACGAACCAGCAACTCCAAAAATGGTGAAACACTCCAAAATCAGAGGATATCAATGAAATAAACTCGATGAAGCTCAATCTGCAACCTCTGGATGAAGAAGCAGTCTCAAACCAACTAGGTACTATCTTTCAAGCATGAAATTGATATAGGCTAGGAGATATGCGTTCCTCGAAGCAAGCATTCTAAAATCATTTCAGCAACACTTCATTATGATAAGCAATGGGTGTCAAAAGAGGAGACAAAGCCTTGTATATATAGCACTTTCGAGATGACCTTACGAATTCCCCTTTTCCCTCCAAAAAGGGATGCCTAATTCAAGGATACAAATTAATATTTAAAAACACCTTTTATCACATCTTCCTAGGCGTCCAAATATGTCCTTGGATAATATTACACTTTAAATTATTTAATTCTCCAATAGGGGCATCCAAGCATGAGTCCCTCTTTTAAAAACAACTTGAATTCATTCGCCTAGGCAAGGGGTCCAACAATTAATATTAAAATATAAAATGGCTTAAGTTATCAAACTTGCCAAAATGGACTCCAGAGTGCCAAAGACCAAACTGCCAAATCTGCTCTGCCCGAAATAGAAGTTGCACTGAACTATTGAATTGCTGCCAAGAATAGCACTACCAAAAATAGCATACTGCTAAAAATAGTGACTCCAAACTCATTTTAAGCACAAATAGGGCAGCCATCGGAACTTACTAAAAATAGTAATTCCGGAAAAGTCATCCGATATAGATGCATGTTATACCATTTTGAAGCTTTTTGAAAACCCAGAAAGACCCAGAAACCTCTCTACAAAACAACTACATACAAACCCCTGAAAGCACAAAAAAAACCTCCAGAAAACAAGAAACCCTAATTTCCACTTTCGACTAGCCTACGGGCCTTCGGGATAGGTTGACGGTCAATAGATGAGACTACTGCCGAGAAGGGGACATTACATCCACAGAACCTCCATTAACATTCAAGGCCAAAGAACTGGTAGTAGTGGGAACAATCTAGTAATGTGAGACTACCCCTAGGATTTGCACTATAGAAGGGAAGTGAGAAGGTTCTTGACATAGGGAAGAGATAGAACCAAAACCGTTAGAGTTAGGGTGGTGGGGAGCCCCAACCATAGTAGATCACAACAAAGAACAATGTCTCACTAATCTATACCCATATTTATCTTCTAAAAAGGGAATATGGTAGACAAATGTAAATCCCACTCCACTTGTCCATTCCATTCTACAAAAAAAATGAGAGCTATAAATTGTTATACCACTCATGCACACACTACAAAAATATTGACTCTACTCAACTCCTCTTCATTTTCTGCATATTGTCTTATTCATTTCCTTCTACTTATTCTTGGTTAGTCAACTATGCTTGTTGGGTCTTCTTTTAGATTTGTAATAGAGGTGGGTAATTAATTCCTATCTGTAAGTGGGATTGGACTTGCAATTTTTTTAACCACTACCTAAGGTGGAACTCCATTCTTATTGGAAACATAGTTCTCTGATTATGTAGTTCTAGCCAACATATTTCTTCTAGGATCCACAATATTTGTCTAGTTGTGGCATCAATAAACTACATGTAGAAACAAAGGATATGTATTCAATTTTAATTTTTTGTAATTTTATGTAATGTTTCCTTCAGTGTAGTAGCCAGAAATCACCAATTTAGCCTATTTTATGGCATTGGCTCATTTTAGGCAATATCAGGGAACAAATTAATTAATTAATTAAAGTTGTCCAATAAAGTAAATTTTGCGGATGACTTTAATTAATTTTATAAAGTGAATTAGAAAGGGAAAATATTAAAAGTAACTTTATAAAGGTGCTTTAATGAAATATTTTAAGCAGGAAATTAAAAAGTTCCTTCGAGAATGTTCCATGGGAAAATATACAAAGAGGAATTGAGAGCTCATTTGCTCATGCTTGTTTTATTTTTCTCTATTGTGGAGTTTGATTTTTTTGCTTGAGCAAAGCTAGGATGAAAACCTTAAGGGAATTGGTTTCAGTGGTGAGACATCTACCCTAGCCAATTGTAGATGGAATCATACAAGTTTCATGCAAGTGTTGCACAATTGAAGATTCAATAATTTGTGAAGTCTTGCAGGCAAGAAAAATTATCTAGTTATTTGCAAAATATTTATAGGAAACCCCTTGAACACCATGCTTGACTATTTCAAGGAAATTCATTGCTACATGTTATATCATTTAATGTTGGACGATGAAGATTGGTAGAATTGGGCGATTATACTCTCATTGCCGGTCACTATTCCTACAAACAAGTTGAGTGTGGGTATTTCCTTCAAGGAGGGACGTGAGCTCATATGGTTGCTGGGTGCTAGCTTTCATCTGCTAGGTGATGCACTTTTGGGCAGGTTCGTGGTCTTGGAAGGAGGTTTATCTGGTCGCCATGACTCATAACAGCTAGGCATCATTGTAAAGGGGTGATGTGAGGGTGTTGGAAGAAAAATACACAGCTGTGTGCTAGGCATGGGAATTTGTGAGCTGCCAATGAGACTAGCACTACCATAGCTGTGTTAGTTTGGAAGACCCTATGCATGGGAGCATGGATGTTTCTATACAGCTGCAAGTATATGTGGATATCACATCATGTTAGAGGTCAGACAAGAATAAATAAATTTATTTCTGTACTCTGTTATTGAACAGCAATTTTTAACTTTCATATTCCTTCTTCAATGCATATTGAATGTATGGAAAGTGATTGATATAATGATTTCCGCTACAAATGAATGTGAAGAGCTATGAGTTTGTATTGCCCAAACTCAAAGCATTGTAAAAATATTACAGCAGTAGTAAATAGCTATTTCATGAACTTCATTGCGTACAAACTGTTTGACAAAATGCCTAGCCAGTGAACATTGGGTAAAGTGCAATAATTTGGTATAGAAATTGGCTCGGTTTTTTACATTTTATGATGGGAAAACTTTCCCTTGATTGAAGTACCCATGAACTTTAATGTGCTTTATTTCTAGATGTTTGAACAAGATTCCTCAGCAAGAGTAAATAGATTCTTGTTATGATACAATAAGGTGGGACTTATATTAGTACTTAGATCAAACTTTTCCAATAATCTCCTAAGGCACATTGATTCTTTGGCAACCATTTTGTGTTCAGCCTCTATAGATTAAAGAGACATAGAATATTGTTTTAAGCATTACTCCATCCACGTGATAGTACTTCCACCATTTTTTATAACAAAGCTTGAAGTATCCTATTAATAGGATCACAATATAGTCAGTAACACAATAATTGAATAAATTTATTCTTAGTGCAAGGATAATAAAGGCCATCATACCTTTAATATATTTTTTAAGTATATTTGTTATTTTCCAATGATCATTTAGTATTTTGCAGAAATCGAGATGGAATACCTATCGTAGGTAATATTTACTTATTTAGTCAAGATATGGTTAGGTAAATTAAACTTATTACACGGTAAGAGTGATCTTTTTATATGATAGATTTAAGGTTAAAATAATTACAAACATTAATAACAACTTGTTTAATCATATTACATTTCTTAAATACATACTTTGTTTTGAGAGACTTGAAATTATTCCTAGAATATAGTCAATTTGAATGATGAGACAAATTTTGATTTCATATTTCTAATGATTCATTACACAATAAGTCATATAACATAGCTATACTGATGTGACAATACTAAAAAAGAAGATGATTTCATGATCTTATGAAGGAGATCATATTAGATTTTCATAAACATAAGATTGTATAACTTGCCATGTTTCTTCAAGGAAAAAATATTCATCCAACTAAACATATAGTAATTGGTAGGCTATCCTTTCTAGGTTTGCTCCCTTAACACTTTCTTAAGGTGACAGCCACCCATTATAAGTAGGTGCTTTACACCAAAGAAATTTAGAGGATTGTGTTAATACATGGCATTTCAGTGTTACAACTACTAGTTTTTGACATTACCAAACAACATTTCATTGTCCATTTGTTAAGGCCTTAATGTCATTGAATTTTGGTCCATCATTCCAAAAAAATGCATTAAAACTATCAATTATAATTTTATCTTGTCTAGAATTAATGACTTTGATTTCTGAACATGTTGCTTAAGTACACTATTTTTTTATTAGATAAGCAGGGAAAGGGCCTCGATCACATAGTTCAATACATCAGCAGCTTAAACATAAAAACAGTAAAAGTGGACATAGGCCCAACAAATAAGGAACACAAAAAGGAAACAGCAAACAAGCAGCAAGTAAACACTAAATCCAAACTAACCGATCAGGTTTCAGTCAGCAATTAGGGAGTCCAAAGAATCCTCCCATGCTTCCTTGTCATTGTTCAGCAACTCCTTTTCGTTCTTATTCTCCTCACTCTAATAGTGTTTGCCCTTTGCCTGTTTCTTTTTTGTTTGCTTATTTTGAACTGCCCTGAAACCATTCCCATCACAACCTTTTCATAATACCTTCAGCTATCTTTATAATTTTAGTGAGGGCATTTCCATTCGTTTTAACTTCTCCCGGTTGCTGTCAGTTTCAATTTTGTTTTCCAACTCTTGCACTTTGATGCGGAGTTTAGTTAGTCCTGCATTTTCCTTACTCGTAGAATCTTGCTCCACAGCAGATGGAGACATCCTTTCCTCATCCCTTTCCTTCTCTTCCTCAAACCTTGGAGAGGGGGGAGCCATATTTTCTCTCTAGCACCTCAATTTCCTCTGCATCTTCCTGCTCATTGTCTTCATCCATATCTTCTTCTTTTTCATCTTGTCCTCCTCCTCTACTACACAATCCTCCTGAGCTTCCTTCTTAGAGTCATTCTAAGAAGCATCCACATCCCAATCATTTTTTGGGAGAAGAAATTCCTCATCATCGTTGTCCTCATCATCGGGAAGAAATTCCTCGTCATCCCACTCCTGAGCTTTACATTGTTGTGATTGCTAATGCAGCTTTTATCATATTTCATCAACAGCATAGTTTTTATTAGATTTAATAATAGTAAATGCACCTAGTTTATGTTACCTATTGCCTTGGGCTTTTGATTCACCTTAATGTCCTTATCCCTTTGCAAAAGAGGACGGGCTATTTTTTTTGTCCATATTAATATAGTGAGAATAAGAAGTCTTTTGAGAGCAGTGCTAACCTCCTTTTTCAAATTCCAATATTGTGTAATTGTAATCCTTGGAAAATTTAACCATATTAGTAAGTACTATTTTGCAGTGTTACCCTGAATTTTTGGGATGGGGACGGCAGGGGACAGCGGGATGAGTCCCCAAGTTTCCGTATTTTGAGGCCAAAATTGGGGATAGTGGGGGCACAGCTATATAAAATATAGGGAAATTTTAAATATTCATATGAAAACATGGATAAAGCATGTATAATATACATTATAGAATCTTAAGTTATAATACCTCAAAAGATTTGGAGGAAACCTTCTAGTATTGTCATACTTTTCTCCTTACTGTCAATTGTTTGCCATATTTTTAAGCTTTATCAATCATCAACTCATACCTCGGATAAAGAAGATATTACAATCTAATGATTTTCTCAAGAATAACTCTATCTTCTATCTCAAAATATTGTCATCAAACACACCCTTGTTCATTCATGACTATCAAAAGTTCCTCTCTAATATTTTTTCACTGTGCTTTATCATTGTGTTTGCCTTCATCTTCAAAACTGTCCTTCATTAGAATATGTCCCTTTAGTCCAAAGTGACTGCCCTTTCATGGTTGATTGCTCACTTGTCCAAAGTGACTTCCTTTTTTAATAGACAAACCACAGTCATATTTAGCCCACTGTCAAATGCTTTAATGACAGTCCTTTGAAAACTCTGTGCATTGTTCAAAACCACAGTCATCTTGTGGTGAGGTCACTTTGCAAACCTTTTGATCACTGGACTGTCCTAAGACTGTCATTTTGATCTCTCCCCTGTCATCTTCACAACTAGTGTAGGGTGTTTGAAACTTCCAGATTTGCATTTTAAAACAATCCATTTTAGTCCATGGTCTGTCCTCTTGATGAGTTTGGATGCTTTCTAAATTATCTAACCACCTTCTTTAAAGAGCCTACCATGTATGCCTCTGGAATTGCTTTAGCATTCTAATGGTTTTAGATAGTTTTTCACCTCTCCGTTGCTGAGATAAACATCATATTGAATTTTTGGAGGGTTCAATAAGGGTCTTTTACTTGTGTTTTCAACATAACCCTTTATGTAACCTTTTATGACTATCTTTTCTAAGGTTTGACTGTCCTCATCTGGTAAGCTCTGCCCTTGATCTGTCCTTTATTGCGTAGTCTTTACCCTTTGTACAAACTTTGACAGTCTCATTCACAACCCTTTGTGATCAAGATAACTACCCTTCATGGCATGGTCACTGCCCATTGTTATTGCCAGTTAAGGACTGTTCATCATTCATGAGTGATAAAATCTCATCATATTCTTTGCTCAACAAACCCAGACTATGAGTGAATAAAGGCATGCTTCTAACTATAGTCTCTCATCACTATGATGACTAGTTGTGCATAAGGTCTTCAGTGATAGTATTGCTCATTGAACACCATGCTGTCTTTGTGTCATTGCAAAGTTTCCTTGAAAGCTAGTATCAGTTTGTTGGCATAACAACTAGCACCTCTGGAGTAAGAGTTGATACGTACAGCCTATGCACACTACGCAATGAGTGCTCTTCAAATTAGGAGGGGAAGCTCCCTCGTTGTGCTTTGACAAAAATACTTGCAAAGGGAAATAAGCTAAACTATGTCCTGTCTTTTTGTTTCAGCTGTAGAGGCACAAGGCTTTCTTGAAAGAACTTATACGTTGCAGCTGAGTATTTTCTGGTTTTGCAGATCCACTAACTACAACTAAACTAATCTATCCAATCTCCTCAAGAAAACAGAGCATGAGGAAACGGAGCAAGGTTTGACTATCTGACGATAAACGAATTCAGATTCTCTACTTGAAGGCAAGGTGGTGCGACTATTATCTCAACCTGAATAAGTTTATTGGGCACAAAACAGATTTAAGAATTTACCATGGCAATCTTATGAAACCCTATGTGGCATAACACTTGATCAAAATAGTAAAGACTTCACAAAACAGATTTATCATCACAATCTCACGAAACCCTATGTGGCATAAACCTTGATTATAATGATAAAGATTCACAAAACAGATTTATCACCGTAATTTCTCGAAACCCTATGTGGCATAACGATTGATCACAATGATAAAGATACACAAAACAGATTTATCATCACAATCTCTTGAAACCCTATGTGGCATAACAATTGATCACAATGGTAAAGATGTTCAAAACAGATTTATCTAAACTATGGAAAGAATCCACCATTACAATCTCTTGAAACCCTATGTGGCATAACAATTAATTGTAATAGCGAAGACACATGAACAAATACCAAAAGAGCAATATTGAGGGCAAGGTAGGCGCAGCATATATTTCTCTCTCAAGCAAAAGTTATTTACAAATGAGCAAAAACTCTTATTCATATACATCAAGGTGTAGGGAACCCTAAAATCACCTTGAGTCATCTACGCTTCTGCAGTAATGCATGCAAGATCTGGCCAAAACTTCTTCTGCAATGAAGTAAACTATACAATTAACCGAAACTACCATCGCTTAACCGAAACATCTAATCTTAAAATGGACTATTGTCCGAGCATGCACGTCCTTATTGAAAGCGAGTTAACTGGAACACTACCAGCAGTTAACGAAAAACCCTAAATAAAACTCCGCAAACAAGGCAAATCTCAAAATAGCTATGCATGTGGATGTGAATAACATTGGGTTAACTTGAAAGGGTAATAAATGCTCCAAGTCGTGTGTAATGCCCATCCAAGAGGGAACTAAGTTTCATCGTCGTGGATCTCGAAAGCAATCAATCCCTACAATGAGATTGTTAATCAGTCAATGGTTCCGAGCTATGAGACTCAAGCCGGCGATACTTGCGTCGATGCAACATATCCTCACACCACCGCGGATCCGAGATCGAAGTTCGCCTTACTCTTCGCTGCTCTCTCAATACCGCCGATGACTCCTGTGAAGCTGCACCTTACAGCCAATCGTCTCCCCACCTAAAATGATATGAATGAGCCTCGAGGTCCGGGAAGACTTCTGTGAAGTCAACGTAGGCACCACCCTCGATCTGGTAACGGCACGGTAAGCGAGATACTAGAGTCCTCACAAACCGGAGTGCACTAGTGACGTGCTCTCTACTCTCAGCCAACTCTGATGCTAAAGTGTCTTCTATCTTTGCCCTGAAAACCAATTGTGTTTTCCAAGAGTAGATAGCCTCTCTGTCCTCTGCATCTGTGACTGCATCATAAGCCACACTCAGGTGAGCAATCATAATCTCATCCCTGAGTTTGTTAATTGCCATATCCTGTTCCTCATCCTGAAGACGAATACGGAGCTCTCATGCATTGTACCGCAACTGATATAACTCTGTAAGTATAGCACAGCCTCTAGCAATGAACTCTTCTTCCCATTCCTCAAAACGCTTGCCATATGCAACTAAGTGATTGAGTTGACTTTGCTCTACTGGAGGCTCAAGCATCAGTGGGAGTGTGTTAATGGCATTAGGTCTATGAACAAGGCTAGAAATATACTGACGAAGCTGTCTGATTTCAGCCTTGAGGGCTGCCTTATCTTCTCTGTCCTTTAGTATTCTATCCCTGGCACTGTCCGTAACAACTTGTAGGAGATCAACCTGAGTCTGGCATGTGCTGCGACCAAGGTTGACGGTGATAACTTCAAAATCCTGAGATTCCAACTCAGCCAAGTTCTTCCCCTGTGGAGGTATGGCAGTCTCGATGACGATCTCCATATCAGTGTTTCTCTCTACATGAACCATGTTCTTGACTCTCTTATCTGGCGCATGCTGGTAAATATCATCAAAATCAGAATGATTGAGAACATGGGATGGCTGCCTCCTCTTCCTTCCTAGTCGAAGCTCGATCCAAGATTGGTCTCACAATGCTACTAGAAGGGTCTGCGACTAGCTGCATGCGGAGGTAATCGATGAGAGTGAGTGTAGAAGACCCAATCGCGCAAGGTGGAGATCTAAATCCAATTCAATGAATTGGAGTAGGTGACGCCCAAACTCGGTGTAGGAACTTGAGGTCAACTGCATCAAGGCTCAACTAACCTCCTCAACCGCTCTGATAGGTCAGTTCAGCCGCCCGTAGAATGTATGGGTGCGTTTCTTTGCCCTTGGAATTGTTTGGCGCTTTGTACTTCTTTTGGGAGTGATTACCTCTTCTTTGCTTAGGTTTCTAATGAAGGCCATGATTCACCACCATCGGCAACTCGCTCAGCATACGCATTCTCCTTGTTTTCCGCCGAGGTAAAGCATAATCGCTCAATAACTCTACTGATTCTCCTTGACCGTTGCATATTCTTTGAAGCGCATCAATCAACAAACAAGTAAATCTGCCAGTATCGACTCGCCTTCTTCAAAAACTGAGGAAGGACCTCTCCCTCATCATCTGATAAACCTCCCACATCTTCTGTCAAGAAAACAGCAATCTGTGGAAGAGAAAAGCGGTCGTAATTGCGTCTACGAACCTCGAAGTCATCTGTGCAATTTGCCCAGTAATCCTCCATAGAAGGCTCGTGATATATACCTCCAGCAAGGCGAGCTGTATAATGACCTGAAAGATCATAGGCACGTGCTTCGACAAGATACTTAAGATGATATTTCTCAAACTCTTGTCCTGCAATCTTGGCATCAATTGCCGACTTGCACCAATACATTCCAAACTGAAAAGGAAAGTTAAGAGATGGCCCATGCCTGCGGCATAGAAGACGATGAACATCATGCATCTGTCTCAGGAACTCCTGAAAGATTGTCTTATCCGAAGGATAACGTGGAAGCATAGCAGGATTTCTTGTGAAGCCGTATACTCGGATGTAGGTGTATGTTGGGAACTGAATAAACCAATCTGCCCATCCATCCATTGCTGCCCTAGCAACTGTCGAGATACGAACGTGCAACTCCCGGTCTAAATTCCTTACTGTATAAGTCAAGAAAGCTTCGTGAACACGCTTGAAATGACGCTCAACTCTGGTGAACTCAAGCTGATCATAATAACATAAACTTTCTGAATAAAGGAGAATGCCCACTGTTAAGTCCCTGAATGTTAACCTTGATAAGCCATCAAGCACGGTAGATATGAACACATGGAAACTCATGGGCAACTAGGAAACCTGATTCGGTTCGTGGGAGAATGTCACGATGAAGGATGCCCACCATAATGCTCGCCTTAAAATGATGCCACTAATAACAATGTAATACATCCAAGGTCGAAAGATTTGCGCAGTGTTTGACCCTCGAGACACGAGATTCAGAGGGGATCGAATTTGCATTTCATCCTTTGTATTCACCATCACCCACATTGTTTGGCACCGTTTCTGTTTGTTTTAACCATCTTTTCTCGCCATCTTCTTCTGACACTTGTCCACATCAGCATCAAATGCCTGCTCACACTGCTCCATAGAAATAACTAAACTGTTCTGATGCTGAGGAATGCCAAAACTCCTTTCGATATCTAGAGGCTTGAGACTGCAAATGACCCGTCCATCAACTGACGCTATCTCACGAGTAGTAGGATTGTAATGCTTAATGCAAGCCATCACAAACTCAACACAGTGAACGGAGATAGGTATGGAAGCGGCCTCAAGTAAACCAGACTGCTCAATATTCTCAATGATTGAACTTCTGATTTTAACTGGGTCTAGCACTGCTTCTGGCAATACTTTGTGAAGATCTGTCTCAACCACCCTGCGAAAATCATGAGTAAGGACTGTTTTGGTCCTGTATTCGAGCTGAGTGAACTGCATTATGAAAAACTTGCCTGTTGACTGTGAACTTGACTATATTCTAACAAGATTTCTGGAAGCTAAAAATAGCCTGCGAGAGTTAAAAAATAGCCTTTCGAAGAATTATTTTCAGCGAAAAATCCGAAATATGGGTTTTGTCCAGAAAAGAATTCTAAGACAACCCAGAACGTCAGATTAGTGAAAATTCAACTTCTACTCGATTGTACAAAGATTTTCACTTGAGAAAATTAGTAACTCAAGAACGAACGTTCTGAAGTTAAAAATTCGTGAAAAATCAAACGCACGTTTCTAACTCGAGGAAATTATATGAGAATGATCCAGATACTGAGACTTGCCAAATTCGCCAATTTCAGGAACATGCAATTTGTATTTTGTGAGAAATCTGAGATCAAAGGATGCAAAAAGACGTTTTTATGATGCCTTCTTCTATGAAAATCGCCTTAGATTTCTTCAGATTGCCGATAATTGTGAATTTTGATCTGCAAAAAGATTTGTTAGGTAAAATCGCCCCTAGAAATTGATGTGAATTTTGCCTTTGAACTGGAAGAATTCGCCTTGTTTTGAAAAACCACGAATTTCCTCTCTTGAAATTTGTGCCTTTATGAAGAAATTCGAATTTCCTTTGAATTTGTCTTGAGAAAATACGAATTTATCTGGAGTTTGAGAATTCGCCTTTAAACTTTGAAGGAATTTGCCAATTAATATTGAATAAATACGCCCTTGAGAATTGAGGAATTTTGCAAATTGTTTTGAAGTTATGAATTGCGAATTCCTTTGAATGAATGGACTTGCTTTGAAGATGTGCACCTTTGAAAATTGATAGAACCACGAATTTCTCTTAATAAAATTCGTCTTTGAGAAATACGCCTTTGAAAATTGATAGAATTCGATTTCTTCTAAAGATATGAATTTCTCTCAATAAAATCAAATTTTCTCTTTGAAAAATACGAACTTCTCAAAGCTTGATGGATGAATGAAGATGGCGCCATACTTAAATAAGAAAGAATTCGCATCAATTGGTAACTGCAAGAATTGAAAACCCTGACAAGAATAGAAGACCTTTGATTGGTTGCCTTTCAGTTCCACTGCCACTGACTGGAAGTTCAAATTTAAATAAATAATAAAATATTTATCATGCAATTAGCAAGGGCGCCAAAAATAGAAAATCGCCATTTTAAATGCTAAAATTGCAAAATAAATATTAAATATTTTGAACTTTAGTTGACAATCTGGAATGAAGCTTTGAGATTCATCATTAGACTTCAACAATTCTGAAAAGTCATCTCTTGAGCACATAGGCGTCCATTTGCTCAAGATACTTCACTTTTTACTAACTCCCTATTTTATAGCTGACAAAGATCACACGACCGCCAACTTCGATAATCGATTCTGGATGACCTGCGATGCCGAGATCGACTGAAAATTCATCGAAAAGCCTACCAACAAGCGAAGAAATGTTTCATTGGAGACACTCATCAGCAGTAACGCATCATTTAACCTTGAAAAAATTATTACAGCTTTCGATAAATTGCTTTTACAGACTCCAAACTGCTTTCATTTCTCAAACCGCCATCCGACATCTTCAAACGGCCAGCCGACGGGTGAATCCATGAACCTCGCCGACAGAAACGAAGCTTCATCGAGATGATCGATATTCTCGCGATCCAACGATCGATGCACAACATCCGAAGTCGTTAAGGGCTCAAAGTAAAAGCTTCATGGCTCTTAGTTGCATCGATGCCATTTTGACTAAAGTCGAATCCTTTCATCCGGGCAATTTACTTTGACCTCTCGATATCTGGATTGATGACCTAACTTTTCGTGCACTCATTCGCTTTTAATTGCATAAAATGAAGGGCCTACAAAAGAAGTCTCTAGAGGTGACGAGGCAAAAAAACTGCTTTTAAGACCTCAAAAACTCCAGTGCGTATTTTAATTAAAATTACCGCTCCAGACTTGGCCATTTTCCGGATATCATCACTTTGCAGTATTACACTAAAGACCTCGCGACGACGCAGCATTCGCTAAATCCCGGATGGTTGATTCGCTAGGCTCATGGATAGATAAAATGATTACACTCAATAGCCGAAGACTTCAATTTATCGAAGCTCATCCGACAGCCTAAAGAAAGCCTGACTGTGGAAATACATCAAAAATCGCTTGTTGGTCCGCTCGCGAAATTATCACGCGTTTGGTAGAATTCCCGCCACCAATTGAACGCTCTGATTGACAAGCAGCAGCACAAGGATTAGGGCTAGAGACATCGATGTCAGTGAAGACTCGGCTCCCAAATTTCACCATCTGGAGGGTCCTTTAAATCAGCGCCCCTAGCCTGTACTTGCACTGGGAACAAACGGAGAAGCTCAGAAACGTGAAAACTCCATTTTAAGCTGATCCTCAGACGACTGCCGCCGGAATTCCGGGATTCGGATGACTACGCCTGATATTTCGTTGGATAAGCAGACTAGTCGAGAACAAATTGACTATATCCGTCATCGAAAATGCCAAGATTTACCCCCTCTTTAAGATGGGCGCCCTCAAACTAGAGGCACGCTTTTGCTTGAAAAAGACAAATTTCTCACATCTGGAAATTTAGGGATTTCAACTTCTGTCGCTGATAGCCGGAGCTATGGGTCTCGGAAAGTTAAGCTGGATAGCTCAACGGATAGCCAGACTAATTCTGAAGAGATTGACTAGATGCTTGAACATTTTAAACAAGATCTTAACCTTCAACAAGTTGGGCGCCCCTGAGCTATACTTGCACTTTTTGGCTTTTCCTTTGAAAAATCTTCATAAATTGATCACTGAAAACTCTGTTTCGATCATTGAAATCATCATGTGCAACATGAAACACCGTCGTGAGATGTTCCTCTATCGTGAAAAGCTCCATTCTGAGTCTCTGCTTCAGGTTCTGATCAATAAAACTGACTTTGACTGACAAACTATTGACAAAAACTCCATGCTTGATATTGCCCAAAACTGTACTTGACATCATTTTAGCAAGATTTAGACTTTTTAATGCAAAATGCCTTGATGAAGCAAAAAATTTGGTTTGGGTACAACACAGTTGCACCATTTATTCATACAAAAAGGAAAACCTCATATACCCTACTCTTTATATCATTCTCAACAGGCCTTCAATCTTTATTCAACAACATTTGCAGGTCCCAATCATGGTGTTTGATATAAGGGCAGCGTAAAAGGTGGGGGCCACATAAGCCACAAATTGAGGGATTTATTTTAAATTTAAATGTGTTTTTTTTTTAAACAAGTGGAAACGCAGGGGATGGCCAGCCGTCCCCGGGACGGTCTGTCGTCCCCCTTTTTCCTCCCTCCCATCCCCCTGTTTCCAGCACGTTTCCTGGTGATTTTCAAAAAAAGGAAATGGCAAGGGACCATCCCCTTGTTCCAGGGACGTCCCAGGGGCAGGGACAGGTCATTTCGGACAGGGGACCCATCCCTGGGTTACCCTGCTATTTTGTTTTGAAAGAGTAAGATTTTATCTTACCTTGAGATTAAGCCTTAATTAAATAGTTCAATGACAATCGTAAAATGCCATTGTCATCCACCACTCATCTCAATCTCACAACATTATGTAGAGAGGTCCAATTGAAGGGAGTGATGCACATATACTCATTATTCTTTTCCATAAATTGCTCATCAGCATGAGCTTGAATATTATGCAAGCAAGAAAATAGCCGGCATTGTATTTTATCTATATGGCAATTTCAGTTTTGGTTACAAACTAAAGAAATAGAATTCATGACTTGATTATATATTTGGTTGTGTATAAGAAAATAAATATGCTTTTGATGGGGAAGAGGCCCTCCAGGAATTCCTCAATCGTGAAGATGGTTGGTGCAGGAATTTTATGCCCAAAAAATATTTGGCAAATATGATGTCAAGGCAAACAGCCTTCATGCAACTTCTACCAAACTTTTGTGGATATTATCATTGCATGAAAATTATGTTAGGATAAACATTTCTGAAAACTTTTTAATCAATATGAGGGTGCTTCAAATTCTTACTTGAGCAATAATGACACATTAACATCATTACATTTCCTAGAGTGATTGCAAAAAAAATAAAACCTATGCTATGGTTTATCCCTTTTTTATTGAATCACAAACTAAATGAAACCACGATACCAAAAATTATTTTATCTAATATGTTATCAAAATCAGGGTAACAGTCATATTGTTCGGGCTAGCTTGAAGTCTCATATCTACATGAATCAAAGATAATTAACACTGTTTGCGATATGAATAGCAGTTCCTTTTATATACATGTTATTAAGATAGAACTGTCACAGGGAATCCCACTTCAAATGGCTGTTGTTTCACATGTATTAAAGAGGCTTATAATTCGTTTCAATGATTATCTCTTTCCCCAAGCTGCAAAGCTTCCATTGTCTCTAATAATTGTGAGCACTCACCCACAAGTATCCAATACCACCATCAAAATTGTCTCTAAAAATTGTGAGCACTTACGCATATCTAGTAACTCTTGTGAACTCATAGAAAACCTTGTGTGTGAACCGTAAACTTATGTTATGTTGTACCCCAAATTAAATATTTTGCTACACTTAGGCATTTTGAAGAAATGAGTAAAAGTCTTGTCAAAATTGTCAAAAAAAGTTCAAAATTGGGGTTTACATGTCTTGCATGAGGGGTAAAAACTAAAAAATTTCAAAATCTGAAGATCTGGGTCTGTTTAGAGCGACCAAGTCTACAAAACCCAAATCTCAGTCTTTCATCCCTACTTTTTAGGAAAATTGCTATTTTTAGAAACTTTCCAAAAATAGTAACTTTTTTGGGGTTTTTTAAGGTTTCTTTCGAAATGGATACTGGCAAAATTTTCTAAGAATAGAAAATTAGACTATTAGGGTTCAAACTGATTTTGATTGGCTCAAAATACTTCCTCATTAGGCTAGTGCAGTCAAATCACAAAACGATCAGTTTTGTCCTTGTTGGCGTAACAGCTAACACCTCTGGAGTGCAAGTTGGTACGACAGCTATGCACACTACGCAATGAGTGCTCTTCAAATTAGGAGGGGAAGCTCCCTTGTTGTGCTTGACAAAAGTACTTGAAAAGGGAAATAAACTAAACTATATCTTGTCTTTTTGTCTCACCTATAAGAGGTACAAGGCTTTCAAGAAAACTCTATACGTTGCAGCTAAGTATTTTTTGGTTTCGCGAGACTTAACTACAACACACAAAACTAAGTAACTTAACTATCCAATCCCCTCAAGAACTCAGAGCATGAGGAAACAGAGCGGAGATGATTATCTGACGATAAGCTGGATACAGACTCACAACATGAAGGCAAGGTGGCACAACTATCTGCTTGTCTGAATAGGCTTATTAGAAACGACAACGCACGATAAACTAAGTACAAATTCTCAACTTGAAGGCAAGGTGGCACAACTACCAGCTCAATCTGAATAACTTTATTATTCACACAAATCACACGATAACCAAATATAGATTCTCAACTTGAAGGCAAGGTGGCACATCTATCAGCTCAATCTAAATGAGTTTATTGAACACATAACATGAAGGATAGCCAACTAGGACACTAAATTGCATAGGCGATACACGCATACAATCTACAATCAAACTAGCCACTATATCTAACTAAAGCAAGAATTCACCATCATAATTGCATGAAACCCAAGTGGCATAACAATTCATCATAATAGTAAATACTCATGAACAGATACAAAACGAGCAATATTACAGGCAAGGTAGGCACAACATATATTTCTCTCTCGTGCAAAAGTTTGTGAACAGATACAATAATAGCGATACTACAGGCAAGGTGGGCACAGCATGTATGCTATAACGCAAAATTTATGTACAAATGAGCAAAAGCTCTTATTTATAGACATCAAAAGGTGTAGGGAACCCTAGAATCACCTTGAGTCAACTACAGTCTTGAATTGCATGCAAGATTTATTGCTAAACCCTAATAAAGCAAACTATACAATTAACTGGAAAGCTACCATCAGTTAACTGAAAACCTTAATCTATGTGGACAATGTGCAAGCATGCACGTCCTTATTGAAAGCAAGTTAATTGGAACACTACCATCAGGTTAACGAACCAAATATGTAATGTTCCCATTTTGGCCCTACACTCTTCATTTGGATTTAGCCTATTTCCGAAAGAGGCTGTCGGTGGAAAATTAGGGTTTCCTCTTTCAGATACCGCTCAGTTGGCGTCTGAGGTTGTTGTGCAGACTTACTATTTATAGCAGCAATTTTTAGCAAGTCTATCTTTAAGCAGATTCTGCCCAGCAGCCAGCTTCAATCCTTTGCGCTTCAATGTTACGATTCTTCTGTTGTTTTGATGTGAACTTACCATTTATAGCAATTGGCTATTTTTAGTAAGTCTAATTTTGGCAAGAGCATCATCGAATTCACTCAAGTCATTTTATCCTTCAGCCTTGGCTTTGGTTATTCTCCATGGATTAAGTTTTATACTTAGTCATTTTTATGTTTCTGTTTGTACCCCATACAGGAATGATCACTTCATGTTGTTTTTAAAAGGGGTCATTAAGGGGTCAATGGTGCATTTAATGAATTATTAAATGCTTTATTGTTGCAAAGTGAAGTTGGATGCCTAAAAGAGGTTGATTAATATTTTATTATTTCAAAAAGTGAAATGCTTAAAGTGGCATTCCCTTTTGGGAGTTGAAGTGATTCAACTTCTTGGAATTTGAAGAGTCTCTTGTTGCTTCATTTGCCAATTGAAGCTTATATATTGCTGCTGTTTGTAGAGCTGATCATCTTTGGGGAAAAATATAACGTTATGCTGCTGGTTTGAAATCCAGAATCTGGCTAAGGGTTAGCTTAGCAAATCTACTCCACTCTTCGGGCCTGAAACTATGGTTCCCTAGGTGGTGGACTGAGAGTGTGCTTCATCCAGAAGTACATATTGAGCATTATTGTGGAGTTTTGGTGAGATATTTCCAATTTTTATGTTGTTGGTTTATCATGGCTGAAAGTGTTTTTTGTTGACAGCTTTTTGAGCAAATTAAATATCATTCTGGGTATGTTTGCAAAGTGGTTCTAGACCCAAGGCGACCCCTTCCACAAGAGATTGGAATTTATTTCCAAGTCTTTGATTTTTTATTGCTAAATCGCCCTTTTCAAGAGTCGTACCATCTGTAGAGAATTGAGAATTGTGCCATAAATTAATGGATGACTTTTGAGGCTGTTTCTTCATCTTGTCATGGGCGCCTATCCTCCAGAGGTTCATTGCACTTCGTTTCACGCCATTCGGAGGTATTTTGGTGAAGTTATGAGCATTTAATTAATTCTTATAGTTGCTGGTTATTCATTTCCAGAATTGCAGATTTATATCAGACTTGTTTCAGTTTGAATTTCCAGTCCTTTCTTCATCAATAATTGCTACTAATAATCATGGAATCATTCAGAATCTTGGTGCTTTGAAAACATTGTAATATTGATGTAATTTGCAGCTCTCTTTCTATATTGTAAGACTGTAAACAGTAGTACTGTTCCAGTCCTTTATTGCTGCAATTATTTTCTATTTCTCACTTTAAGTACCCCTGGATGGTTTACCGCCAGTGTGGATAAAGAACATTCTAAAAGCTTATCTATTCTATTTGCAGCTGTTCTTATTCCTTTGTAAAGCTAGTTAGTAGTACTAACAGCTCTTCCTTTACTTGCTGCAATTTTATATCTGTTTTACACTCCCACAATTGAGTGGTTGAGTTTTAGAATAAACATATATCTTGTTTGTAATTTCCCCCCACGTTATAAGTGGTTGTGTGGACAGTATTCCCCCCACGTTAATAAGTGGAAGAGTGGATTTAAAGGCTGGCTTGCCGCCTAATAATTGTTGTAAACTCACCCACTGAATAAGTGGAGTATTCCCACCGCTTGTGGATGCCTGCACCAGCAGATGAATTGTACTTTCAGCTCTGTTTATGCCTAATGATCCTCTGACCATATGCTATCACCTCGCCCACATTGGGATCTTGGTGAACATTCTTGGTTAGAGTTATCTTCTTTGCTGGTTTACATTTTGGAGCTAACGCTAATCAGTGTTTGGTTGCTGATTTGAATGTTAATTTTGGGAAAAAATTAATGGGGAATATTTCAGTGGTATCAGAGCAGAAGATCCTGCCATCCTGTGGATCAGTGCTTCATGTTTAGGCAGTTGAGTGATAGATATCTCCGGTACTACATCGAAAGTTAGAGCAGATTCTAGTTCAGCTCCTTGTGGTATCCAAAAGTTGGAAATTAGGCATGGCTAATGAAGAAGAGATGAAATTGGCAGAGGCATTGTATATGGTTGGAAAGAGACTTGGTAAAGAATTTCAGTCAAGAGAAAATGAAAAGAATATTCTTCATTTGTTAGAACAATGTTTGAGACAAGTAAAGCCATCACCTTCAGAGATAATGGAGTTGGCACTAGCTCCTGCAGTGAATTCTTTGAATCAGCCCTATTGGTTGGGGCATCCTGATGAAGAGACCAAGTTGCTGATTTCTTCTTGTTTCATGGAGATAATAAGAATTGTAAATCCCCATTTGCCTTATGATGTTGAAACCACAAAGATCATATTAAATATGATAGTGGAATGTTTTCAAGATTTGGATGAAACTTGTAGTAGCTTGTTTTCAAGAAGAGCTGCTGTTTTAAAAACATTTTCTGAAGTTGGTGCTTGCATCTTATTGATAGAATTTGAGATGGAGAATTAGATTTATCACTTGTTTAATTATCTTTTCAGCTCGACCTGGAGTGAGCAAGAAGAGAGTATGCTTGCAGCTGTCATGAATGTTCTAATCTCTACAATTAAAGAAGCTGATAGTCTTCCTGAAAGTGTCCAAACTCTTCTCTTGGATGCTTATAAACGTGAAGAGCAGATTTCTCCCACTGCTGATTTGTTAGTTAAAGAAATTTTCAGTCAATGTGAAGATAAGTTGAAACCATTTTTGAAGAAGACTCTTGTGAACAAAGAGGAGATTTCCGAAGTTGAAGAGGAGGATGAAAGTTGGAATCCCTTTGAAGACATTGCAAAATTTCAAGGGGTATCTACGGATTTGCACTCATCCAAGCATTCTGTAAAAGAATGTAATGTGTCAGTGGAAGCCTTGAAGACTAGTGAGGTACTCTTGTTTTCTACAGAGGAGAACAGTGAGTTGACTTGTGTTAAGAAGCCTCATGTTGAAGATTCAAAGAAAAAACTTTTGGAAACAAAAGTTGAAACAAAGATGCATGAAGAGGCCATAAGTGTAGATCCAAATGAAAGAGAAGTTCGATTAGTAGAAGATATGTGTTCAATCAGCAATTTGCTTCTTCACAATTCTAGAGAATGTTGGTTTGAAAGTCAAGTCAAGGAGGAGAAGAAGAAAGAGGAAGATGAAGTTTCTTCCCACTTCAAAGTTGATTTGATCAATTCTTTTGAATCATGTGTAGGAGACAACATGGAAGGTGAAGTTTCTAGTAGTTATAAGACAGATTTTTCTTCACCGGAAATCAAGCTAAGGCAAAAAGCTAAGGAATTGGAAGGCACTATGGATGGAATGATGAAGAGTGTTCACCACATGCGAGACAAGTTGAGGAGTACAACTCAAACCATTTTTGAAATCTTTATCCATCAAAGTTGTTCTACATCATCTCAGCCAGTATACAATGATTGCAGCTCAAGTTCACACATTGCTGATAATGGAATTCAAATTTTGTCAAATCTTGATAGAATTCATAGACATGTAGAACAGATGATTTATGATGTGCCTAGGGGAGAAGTTGTATGTTGCATTTCTATTGATGACATGAAGTCCATTAAATTTGCCTTGGAGGAAATTAAATCTAGTCTTTTGCACATCATTCGTGACAAAGACTTAGTGGCCAATATTGCTGACAAGGCATTGGAGTGGCATGAGCTTACCAAAACAAAGTTGCAAGAAGTGCATGAGACTCTAATTGAAGCAGAGAATCAGATTTCTGCTGTTCAATATTCATGGGAGCAAGAAAATAGAAGAAGAGTAGAGGAGCTTCAAGAAATTCTTGATGAGTTTGATCTCATACAAGAAACATATGATTTGGAATGCTGTCCTAAGAGACCAAAGCATTCAAATTCTCAAGCTTATCAAGCTTTTGACAATCTCTTGTATGAAGAAGGTTCTAGTAAGGTTTATGTAAATCCTCTTTTTGAAAATGACGAAGAAATTGCTTCAGAGATTACTGAAGAAGGGGATTTGAGTTTGTCTTCCAGCATTGGAGAGTTAATACGTGAGTTGCACGAAGTTGAATCTACTGCTGCTCCTAGTGCAACCATTCAGCAAGAATTGGTAACTCTTGAAACACAAAGAAATGAAGGCATTCTTATTGTTCATCAACAAAGAGTTGATGGGTTTGTTGATGAAGGTTTAATTTATTTTTTGATGAGGATGCTTGTGAGACTCATATCAGATTTTAGTTCATCACCATCTTCTCTTAGAGTGATAGATTTCAGAATTGTATTTGATGAAGGATTCATGGAATCTTTCCGGCAAGTCATATCACAAGATTCTAGATTTGATTTCTTCAATGAACAAAGGTTGGTTGAATACTTCTTGGAATTTCAAGAAGTGGCATTGCAGATGGAACGAGTGAATCAAAGGATTCGTGTGAGAGCAATTATCAGTTTGAGAAGTGGTTCTTCATGGTTGTTAGTTTGGGATCCTGGCATTACTTGGGAAGAAGGTAATTTCAAAATAGATAGACCAGCATATAATATTCAGAGTGTAGTTGTGACCATTTGCTTATGTGTTGGAAAATGTCTTCAATTGAAAATCAGTGTTTGGGATCTCAAGCATTTTCTTTTGAAGAATGGAATGCATAAAAAGAAGGTTGGATGGAGAGATAAGTGTCAAAAATTCTGTTTTATGTTTGCTGCTCCCTTCTTTCTATGTCATTGCCTCTTTATTTCTGATCATACATTGGTGTTCTGGGAAGAAAATATGATCAGAAGTTGGTTTGTGGTGGCATGGGGTCTCTTGCTAAAGGTGCCACCAGTGTGGTTCATGAGCAGTTATGCTCATTTTGATAAAAAATTCTTGTGTTGCAGCTGCTGTTTGTCTTCTTGGATGCTGATTTTCCAAAAATCAGATCTCAAGATGATTATTTCAGACCTCTTAGAAAGCTGGTTATTTCATTTCCAGGCCTCTCCATCTCCTATTTGGATTGAATTTCTGTCACAAATGAGCAAGGGAATGTTTCAGTATGGTCAAAGTTCAAGTATGGGTTGTTCATTGATGGTTGACAATGAATTTTGTGGTACCAAGTCATTAATTACTTTTTGGGACAGCGAGTTATTAGCTGATTTGATTTGTCAAATTGAGACTCTTGATGTGAGACATGTGAATATTTCTTGGAGTTCTTTCAGTGAAATTAGTTTGCTTCAAAGGAAGCATTGTGCATCCTCTTGGATAGGGATGGAGTGTGGAGTGTTGCTCTTGTTTTGGCATTGGTTTAGAAGCATGTTTGAAAATATTTTTGTTGCTGATCAGAATTATGACAAGATTTGGAGGTCCTACAGACTGATATGGGACCCGGGCACTAACATGTTTGGTGCATTGTCTTTTGTGGATTGTGACATGTTGATCCACTTTGAGTATTCAATTGTTTTAATCAGAGTAGCACAACGGATTAGAGGAACGGTGTTCCTGAGAAAGATTTGGAATCCTGGTATCACTTGGGTTTTCTATTCCACAGTTGAAGATGATGAAGCCAATGATGGTCTTCTAGAATTTATTCCCATGATGTTTCACTTTAATTTTAATCTAGTGATTTCTTGTGTTGGCATCCAGCAGTGCAGTGCTTACATCAGTTGGTGCTATCCTTCTCCTAGGATGATTTGGGACCCTGGGATCCTATTTGGCATGGTAAAAATCAAATTGTTTCTTTGGAGTGTGATGGCATTGCTTGAGGACAAGCAATTTTGGGAAGGGCGGACTGTAATGTTCCCATTTTGGCCCTACACTCTTCATTTGGATTTAGCCTATTTCCGAAATCCGTAGGCTAAGCTGAGGTGGAAAATTAGGGTTTCCTCTTTCAGATATCGTTCATTCTGAGGTTGTTGTGCAGACTTACTATTTATAGCAGTTCACTATTTTTAGCAAGTCTATCTTTTAGCAGTATCTGTCTAGCAGTTCAATCCTTTGCAGTTCAATGTTCAGTTTGGCTTTCTGTTGTTTTGATGTGAACTTACTATTTATAGCAATTGGCTATTTTTAGTAAGTCTAATTTTGGTAGTAGCATCATCAGCAATTCAACTCAAGTCATTTTGCTATCCTTCAGTTTCAGTTTGGCTTTGGTTATCTCCATGGATTAAGTTTTATACTTAGTCATTTTTATGTTTCTCAGTTGTACCCCCACGCCTAGGAATGATCACTTCATGTTGTTTTTAAAAGGGGGTCATTAAGGGGTCAATGGTGCATTTAATGAATTATTAAATGCTTTATTGTTGCAAAGTGAAGTTGGATGCCTAAAAGAGGTTGATTAATATTTTATTATTTCAAAAAGTGAAATGCTTAAAGTGGCATTCCTTTTGGGAGTTGAAGTGATTCAACTTCTTGGAATTTGAAGAGTCTCTTGTTGCTTCATTTGCCAATTGAAGCTTATATATTGCTGCTGTTCGAAGAGCTGATTATCTTTGGGGAAAAATATAACGTTATGCTGCTGGTTTGAAATCCAGAATCCGGCTAAGGGTTAGCTTAGCAAATCTACTCCACTCTTCGGGCCTGAAACTATGGTTCCCTAGGTGGTGGACTGAGAGTGTGCTTCATCCAGAAGTACATATTGAGCATTATTGTGGAGTTTTGGTGAGATATTTCCAATTTTTATGTTGCTGGTTTATCATGGCTGAAAGTGTTTTTTGTTGACAGCTTTTTGAGCAAATTAAATATCATTCTGGGTATGTTTGCAAAGTGGTTCTAGACCCAAGGCGACCCCTTCCACAAGAGATTGGAATTTATTTCCAAGTCTTTGATTTTTTATTGCTAAATCGCCCTTTTCAAGAGTCATACCATCTGTAGAGAATTGAGAATTGTGCCATAAATTAATGGATGACTTTTGAGGCTGTTTCTTCATCTTGTCATGGGCGCCTATCCTCCAGAGGTTCATTGCACTTCGTTTCACGCCATTCAGAGGTATTTTGGTGAAGTTATGAGCATTTAATTAATTCTTATAGTTGCTGGTTATTCATTTCCAGAATTGCAGATTTATATCAGACTTGTTTCAGTTTGAATTTTCAGTCCTTTCTTCATCAATAATTGCTACTAATAATCATGGAATCATTCAGAATCTTGGTGCTTTGAAAACATTGTAATATTGATGTAATTTGCAGCTCTCTTTCTATATTGTAAGACTGTAAACAGTAGTACTGTTCCAGTCCTTTATTGCTGCAATTATTTTCTATTTCTCACATTAAGTACCCCTGGATGGTTTACCGCCAGTGTGGATAAAGAACATTCTAAAAGCTTATCTATTCTATTTGCAGCTGTTCTTATTCTTTGTAAAGCTAGTTAGTAGTACTAACAGCTCTTCCTTTACTTGCTGCAATTTTATATCTGTTTTACACTCCCACAATTGAGTGGTTGAGTTTTAGAATAAACATATATCTTGTTTGTAATTTCCCCCCACGTTATAAGTGGTTGTGTGGACAGTATTCCCCCCACGTTAATAAGTGGAAGAGTGGATTTAAAGGCTGGCTTGCCGCCTAATAATTGTTGTAAACTCACCCACTAAATAAGTGGAGTATTCCCACCGCTTGTGGATGCCTGCACCAGCAGATGAATTGTACTTTCAGCTCTGTTTATGCCTAATGATCCTCTGACCATATGCTATCACCTCGCCCACATTGGGATCTTGGTGAACATTCTTGGTTAGAGTTATCTTCTTTGCTGGTTTACATTTTGGAGCTAACGCTAATCAGTGTTTGGTTGCTGATTTGAATGTTAATTTTGGGAAAAAATTAATGGGGAATATTTCAAAATACAACTCCAAGTGAATAAAGCTAATCCCAGAATAGACATGCATGAGATGAGACAGCGAGTTAGCTTGAAAAGATAACACCAAGTTTAAATTCTGTGTGTAATGTCTATCCTGAGAGGTGGGAACTGAAGTCTACTGATCGTGATCTTGAGCAACCAATCCCTCAACGAGATTGTTAACTACATCACTGTCTGGAGCTCTGATACTCTGCCGAAGTATGCTATGTCTACGTAGCATGTCCTCACCAGCTGTGATCTTGGACTGAAGTTCACCTCTGCTCCCGGTTGCTTCATCGAACAATGCCGATATGACTGTAAGCTGATTAATCTTACAGCCAATGGTCTCCCCACTGAAAATAGTATGAATGAGTGCCTGAAGCTCTCACTGTACATCAGTAAGCTCAACATATGCACCACCCTCAATCTGATACCGCCACAGTAAGCGAGACACTAAGGTTCTCATAAACCGGAGTGCACTAGTAACGTGCTCTCTACTCTCAGCCAACTCTGATGCCATTGTTTCCTCTATCTTTTCCTTGAAAACCAACTGTGTTTTCCAAGAGTAGATAGCCTCTTTATCCTCTGCATCTATGACTGATTCATATGCCATACTCAGGTGAGCAATCATAATGTCGTCCCCGGGTCTATTAATTGCCATGTCTCGCTCTTCATCTTGGAGATGTAGACGGAGCTCTCGTGCATTGTACCACAACTGATATAACTCTGTAAGCATAGAACGGCCTCTAGCAATGAACTCCTCCTCCCATTCCTCCAAACACTTGCTGTATGCAACCAAATGATTAAGCTGGCCCTGTTCTGCTGGAGGCTCAAGCATCGGCAGGAGTGTGGCGGTAATATCTGACTTTTGTACAAGGCTATAAATGTACTGACGAAGCTGTCTAATTTCAACCTTGAGGGCTGCCTTGTCTTCTCCGTCCTTCAGCATTCTATCCCTGGCACTGTCTGTAGCAACTTGTAGGAGATCAACCTGAGTCTGGCGTGTGCTACAACCAAGGTTGACTATGATAACCTTGAAGTCCTGAGATTCCAACTCATCCAAGTTGTTCCCTTGTGGACGTATAGCAGTCTCGATGACAATCTCCATATCAGTATTCCTCTCCACGTGGACCATGTTCTTGATCCTCTTGTATGGCACATCCTGGTAAACCTGATCAAAATCTGAATGATTAAGGACATAGGATGGCTGCCTCCTCTTCCTTCCCAGTTGAGTTTCAATCCAAGACTGGTCTCGGCTAATGCTACTGGAAGGGTCTGTACTAGCAACAGGAGGCTCTGACGAGAGTGAATATGTAGAGCTGCTGTGAGATGGGAAGTCTAAATCCAATTCGATATGAATTGGGACTGGTGACTGCTCTCGAACTGGTGTAGGAACTTGAGGCAGAACCTCAGGCACTGGCGGACTCTGGACTGGCCTCTGAACTGGCTCTGTGACAGGCTGTCTGACAGGGTCCATGTGTGTATCAATGGCAAGCACCTTGCCTTTTGAATTGTTTAGCACTTGACTTTTCTTGGGAGGGTTACTCCTCTTCTTCTATTTAGGTTTCGACGAGGAAGGTAGCGAAGGATTCACCACTGGCGGCTCTGCTCTAGGCACACTTACCCTCCTGGTCTTCTTGCTGTTGAGGTAAAGTATACTGTTTTGGATAACTCTACTTGACCTCTCTTTTACTGTTGCGTACTCCTTGGCGTACCAATCAACTGCTGGCAGTGGCTGTGTGTCAACCTGCTCTATAAAAAACTGAGGAAGAACTTCTCCCTCATCATCTGATAAACCTCCCACATCTTCTGCTAAGAATACAAAAATTTGTGAGAGAGAAGCGGTTGTAGCTACGTCTGCGAACTTCGAAGTCGTCCACGCAATTTGCCCAATAGTCTTCCATAGAAGGCTTATGATATGCGCGACCACCGAGGAGAGCTGTGTAATGACCCCAAGGATCATAGGCACGTACCTCAACAAGATACTTCAGATGATACCTTTCTAGCTCCTGTCCTGCAGCTTTGGCATCAACTATCATCTTGCACCAATATATTCCAAATTGAAAAGGAAAATTGGCAGCTGGTTTATGCTTGCGGCGTAAATGACGATGAACATCATGTAACTGCCTCATGAACTCCATAAAAACTGTTCTATCCGAAGGATAGCGTGGAAGCATAGCTGGATTTCCTATAAATCCATATACTCGGATATAAGTGTATGTCGGGAACTGAATGAACCAATCCGCCCAACCCTCCATCGCTGCTCTAGCAACTGCCAAGATACGAACATGCAACTCCCGGTCCAAATTTCTCACTATAAGTCACGGAAAGCCTCGTGAACCGCGCTTGAAGTGGTGTTCAGCATAGTGAACTCAAGCTGATCATAATAGTAGAACTTTTTGAACCCATAGAATACCAACGGTGACGACCTCGAATTGACCGATGAAGCGATCAAGTACCGCGATGTAAGAACATATGAAACTCGTGGGCAACTAGAAAATAATGATACGCTTGTGGATCGCGTCAGCGATGAAGGATGCCCGGTCATAATAATGCTCCTGCCCGGATATAGATGCGACCAATGATGTAATACATCAAAGTTTGCGGAAAACATTTACCCGTAATAGAATGACGAGACCACGATTCAAGAGTGTAGTAGAATCGCATACTCATCCTTATACTCACCGATTATTGTTTGGCAATTTGTTCTTAAACGCTTTAACCATCGATACGCCATTTTGCTTTAGCACTTGTCCACATCGACATTGAATGCATTACCGCCTTGCTCCATAGAAATAACCAAACTATTGGTCGGGACGCAAAACTTCTTCTACATCCGAGGCTTGAGGCGCAAATAACTTCGTCCATCTCGCGACACCCTCCTCACGAGTAGCGAGAGTTGTAATGCTAGCCTGAAGACATCCACCCGAATAACACAATGAGCAAAGATAGGTATGGGCCGTATCACTTAGAAGTAACCGGACATTTGAATATGCGAATAATCGGATCTCTCACGATTTTGGTGGATCTAGGACCGCCTCGTGTATATGGAGATTTAATCTCAACTATCCAGATGAAGTCCTTGTAGTGGGACCGATTTGAATGCTTGTATTGAGTGTACTACATTTTGAAAAACTCGACTGTTGACTGTGAACTCGACTATGTTCTGACAAGATTTTTGGAAAGCTAAAAATAGCCTACTAAGGCTAAAAATAGCCTATTGAAGAGTTATTTTCGGCGAAAAATATGAGATATGGGTTTGCTCCAGAAAAAGATTCTAAGACAACCCAGAATGTCAGAAATGCGAAAATATGACTTCTACTCGACCATGCAAAGAATTTTCATTTGAGAAAATTAGAAACTCGAGAACTGATGCTTTGGAGTTAAAAATTCCTAAAAATTCAAGCACATGAATTTAATTCGAGGAAGCTATATAGAATCGATCCAAATGATTAGACTTCCCAAAATTTTCCAATTTCAGGAACATGCGAATTGAAATCTGAGAGAATTTTGAGAATCAAAGAGGAGAAAAGATGTTTTTTCTATGTTCTTCTGTTAAAATCGCCCCCTGTTCTTCAAACTTGCTGATGATTGTGGACTTGCACCTGCAAAAGGAATTATTTGATGCAATCGCCACTGAAAAACTGATAAAATCGCCCAACCTGTGAAGAAAATCGCCTTTGCCTTTGAGGAATTACGAATTTCTTTAACTTGGATGAGTGTTTAATGATAGGCGCCATGAATAAATAGAGAAAATTCGCACCATAATGCTAACTGCAAGATTTAAAAACCTCGACTGAAATAGAAAGCTTCTGATTGGACCCCTCCAGTTCGAACTAAGACTGACTTCAAGTCCGGAATAAAATAATAATAAAAATATTTATCATGCAATTTGAAAATCCAGCACAAAGAGGCGCCAATTTTAGAAAATCGCCCTTTAATGCTCAAATATGCAAAAATAAATATTTAATATTATTTTAATCAATTGACAAACCACGTTGAGCTCTTGGATGGATTCGGCGAACTTCACTGATTTCGAAAAGTCCTCATTTGTCCTCATAGGCATCCATTTGCTCAAGATATTCCGTCTTTTATTAACTTCCTACTTTGTAGCTGACTACAAAGTTACAACTGGCCATATTCAACACTGATTTCCGGGTAATCGAGTGATGCTGAGACTGAGCAGGAATATTCATTGCAAAGCCTGTAGAGCAAGGAAGAAATGTCTGCTGGGAGTCATCACTGCAAAATCCATCATTTAACACCTCAAAAAATTAGGCGCCTTTGATTAAATTGCTTTTCAAACATCAGACTTAGCCGTTTCTTCATACTGCCATCTGACGCTTCAAATGACTGTTGACGATGAACGGTGAACCCTGTTGACTGGATGATAGGCTCACTGCGTGACTAGAGGTATTCCGCATCCAACGAATATACGCAAGGTACCTGAAAGCTATATTAAGGACCACAAAAGCAAGGGAGCCCCTGGCCTGAAAAGGCTCAAACACCATTTTGACAAAAGTACAACTCTCAACCAGATGCCCTACTTTGACCTCTGATAACGGGAGTTGGGGTGACATGATTCGAGCACCATTTGTTTCAATGCGTAGCCAGAAGGACCTACAAGAGATGTCTTTGGAGGTGACGAAGCAAGAAAACTGCTTCTAAGACCTCAAAGAGAAGGGCGCCTTTCTCAAGATGGAATATACGACCAGACTAGGCCATTTTTTCAATTTGTCTTCGTTTTCAGTATTTTGTAAAGACCTCGCACGTACGAGCATTTGCCAAATCCCAGAGGCTAACAGTTGGGCTCGTTGGATAGCTAGAGTAATTGCGCACAAGTCCCATGAAGACTGTGAAAGCAAATAATACCATCTGATAGGCCTAAAGGCTGGGCACCCCTGGCCTACAGAGGCTACAGTGAATATTTCATGTTTCTCCACCCTCTGATTTATGTGCCTGGTAGAATCT
>VDFB02135214.1:0-25757 GCA_007258455.2 Sequoia sempervirens
ATAACTTTACTTCAAATGTGGATGAGATTATATTTCAGCATGGTAACTCTATTCAAAAGTGGATGCAAAATAAAAGGTCCAAGGGTTGTATTTATAGCCTTTTCCAAGCATATAGTTAGGTGGGAATAATCAATGGTCTAGATTCGAATAAGAAAATGGATGGTGAAGATGAAGAGAGAATTCAGGGATGTTGTCCCCTGACCAAAAAAAAAACATGCCATGTGTGTGGTAGAATCTCTTGACCAATGGGAAACATTCCATTTGGATGGAAGATTCAAGTGTGGGAAGAGAATACCATGTGCCTCCAAAATTGGTGGACGTGTGGGAAGAATAAGTCATGTGTTCCAAAATTAGTGGAAGTGTGGGAAGAGAATGCTATGTGCTCCAAAGTTGGTGGAAGTGTGGGAGGAAATGAGCCATGTGCTTTTTTGAAATGAGTTGAGGATAATTCTAATTAAAAATTATAGTTATTTATTTTCATGTGACCTTGATGAGGTGGCACACAAAAAGTTGTAGAAATGTGCTCTAATTCCTAATTGGATTTAGTGAAGATTAATTAAATAAAATGGGTTTAGGGAACTTTGTTTATTTAATTAATTTAGAAGATTTTTTTTAGATTTTGTAGAATTATAGAAGGGTGAACAATATAAATAAATTGAGCGTTTATTTATACATAGTTGAAATATTAATCAAATAGCTATTATTTAATTAATTAAAGGTGATGATATTTTTTAGGTGTATACAATTTGCATAATCTGAAATTCCTTCAAATGCTTTTGAAGTATCAATTTATCCTATATAGGGTTTAGAATGACTTCTTTTAATTTTAAAAAATAAATCAAATTCTTTTGAAATATCAATGTGTCCTATATAGGGTTTAGAATAATTTATTTTGATTTTAAAAAATAAATAAATTATGTATTATCCTATGATTAGATAATGTGATGCATATAAAGCAAGTCCTTGATACGTGCCATTGTTTGAAACCACCACTCATCGCCTTGCTTAAAATGTTTCCTCCATAAGCACAATATCATGTTTTAAAATCATGGTTGCCAGTGATTGATCAAAAAGGTCACTACTTTCATCAAGATACAATGAAATTTTTTTCCTCAAAATTAAGGCATTATGCAAGATAACAATGTGAATTGTTTGCTGTGTACACTTTGATTTTATTACACATTTACTACTTCACTAACTTCCTTTAATACTAGATATTGCACCATCAACTGAAATCTCAAACAACTCACCCACTGTCATGTGAAGATTCCTTTCATGAGCATCCTTGTATAAAACCAAACTATGCCCTATAGATTTCCTACTTACTAATATAGGGGACTCATTATTTCATGGTATTTTAAGTTTTATTTATAAGGGGTTAATATGTGCCATTTTTATGTGTCGGAAGAATAGATAGTGATGCAACATTTGATTATGGATGGTTCATGAAAAATTGGATTGCTATCGGTGTCATAACCAGGTTCGATTGTACCTTGAGCCGGTGTGAAACACTTCCAGGTTTTTTTGCTCTGAAGGAAAACTTGTGTGTAGGAATTTTCAAATATTTGACAAAGGAAGTTCCTACATTTTAAAGATAAAATCATAAATCTGCTTATCCAGTTTTTGATCCAACCTTTCATCTTTAATATCTGATAGAGAATGTTTGTACATTCTAAAGATAAAATCATAAATTTTCTTATCCAACTTCTAATCTAATTTGAGGTCTTGAATATCAAATAGAGAAAGTTCCTATATTCTAAAGATAAAATCATAAATTTTATTGGTCCAATTGGAGATCCAATTTCAGGTCGTGAAGCTCCAAAAGAGAAAGTTCCTACATTCTAAAGATAAAATCGTAAATCTGTTTGGTCTAATTTGAGGTCCAATTGTAAGGATTTGTCCTTTTAATTATACTTTCAAACATTTTTCTTGATACAAATTGTTTCTTTAGAATTATGGTATTTCTTTTCTTCTAATGTTTTCAACCCTCATTTCAGAGAAGAGCTCCAAAGATGGTTCCTTCATATGGAGACTACACTTTTCTACTATAGGTTCCATGTAGAAACACTAGAAGCTCAGGTACTGTCATACTCAGGTACAATAGAGTTTAGGGTTACCTTGTTCTCCTTGATACAAAATGCTATCCTTAAATCCCTCTTAAGTAACATTCACTATTATGGACTTCATCATTGTACCTTTCATGCATTCAATTTAATTTGTTATGTGGAAACATGTTGTCTCTTTCTTTGCAAGTGATGACTATTGTGTAAGATTTTAATCTACATGGCTACCCATCATATTGAATTCTTGTGACTGTTTGATGCTTGGGGCTTCTTACTTTTAACTCAACTATTAATGAAGACTATCTTGGAATCCTTGATGATTAGTTTTTTCAGAATCATGGCTATGTTGATAGTGGAATATTCTTATTAATAAGGATAAATATTTATCAATAAGAAGATTACCCCTTACCAACATACTCCACTATCCTTGTAAAGATTGATCTTTAATGCTTCATGGATTTTTTACTTGTGATTATTCTTCTCAAATGAAACAATAGGGCAATAGGCTCGGCTTAGCCCTTGTGGGAGCCACATTTCACCCCACATGCTATAACCAGATAAACAAAATAGCCTAATTTTATCTATACCTACACAATGAGAAAACATGTTAGATAAAATTGAGCATATGATAGATATGTTTGAGAACTTTATCTTTTTCCAAAGAAATATAATCAAATATGGCTTAAATATATATATATATATAAATTTTATGAACATATATACCTACCTTTTCTTCAGTGTAATCATTTGTTGTGTCTGTAGTATCCATTGTCATATCCTCTTCCACCCACTATTTTCTACGTGATTTAACAATTTTAGGTCCACATCCACGTACACATATTCTTCTTTTGCTAGTTGAACACTCAGCCTTTGCATTTGCTCCAATATCCATCTAAAATAATCAACATCATGCATTAATTTATATCAAGATTGGATAATACATTATAAATCTCAATAATACTATGAAAAAAGATGGATGTATCACAAAATTTAATTGGATCATTTTTTCCTAAGTCAAAATTTGAGTACCTGATGTTCCACTTCATCCGTTGTGTCCTCATTTGATATGACACAATTTTTTTCCATGGCCTCGTCTCGCCCCTATAATACACAACATAGTAAATAATGTTTAGTACACAAATTATATCATTTCAACAAGTATGCTATCCAACACAAAACCTCACTTTAGTCATATATTTGACATATTTATATCTCCTCTATGTTGTAGCATTTGTGAATTCATAAACACCTTCCTCCTTTGGTTGAGGTTGCTTTCTCTTCTTACCTCTATTGTATCTGCAGATTTCGTTGTCTCATCTATTTCCACCAACCTTCCTCTTAGCGATTTAGTATTTCTACATTGTCCATGTCCTCTCTCCATGGATTCCTATGTGAATATAAATGTTGCCATAGAAGCTTTCACCGAACTACCATTGAGAAGGAAGACAGAACTTGCGGGACTATGGTAAAAACCACTCTATTGCACTGAGCTGATGAAGGAGTTGCAGGATAGCGATGGTCACCACACTGCCGTACGCCAATTGTAGAAGACTTTTAGGAGTCACCGCAACACCACCAGGAATATAAGGAAGACTCGTGTGCTGCCATAGAAGCTTTCACTACACTACCGCCAAAAAGGATGAAGCATCTTGTAGGACCATGGTAAAAACTACTCTACCACACCGAGTTGATGAAGAAGCCACGAGACAACAGTGGTCACAAAAACAAGGTAGGAGTTGGAATTATTTCCAGCACTCTAGATCCTATGATACACAATAATGAAAATAGTCACTATACAATAATGATAGGAACCCAATTAGGGGAACTTGGCACCACCTTAGGCACCCCAAATAGATTACATTAATTGCCAAAAGTCAACACTAAAGTTGGCATTAACTAACACTGAATAAAGCACTGACTATTGAATCAAAATAAAAAATTTAAAAATTTTCTATGTGAAGGAAAAAAATAGATGACAAAAAAGGGAAAAATGTCATACGAAGGAAGAGAGTAGGGTGCTACCAGCAACTGATCAGAAATTTGATTTAGTTTGTGACACCATAGGTAAGGTTACAATTTTTTTTTACTTTGTTGAATTTGTGATTGTTTACTACTCTTTGTATTGCATTTGAATTCATGATTGTTTACTGGTTCATGGCCTAACCTGTCCAGGAAACCTCTAAATTGTCCCATCATTATAAATTGTAAGACCTTTGAGAAACCAACAAAAAATTTACCCTACGCATTTGAGCTTTGGCTCAAAATATTATTGCACAAAGCCAAGATGCCTATGTATTCTTTCCCTAACCTGGGTATCAAGGAAATAGTGAACTATTTGGAAAATTTGGGAATTGGGTTGGTCACTACTGAGCAACTGCTGAAAATAAATGTAGAAACCACTTGGTTTTTCCTAGTTGTGCCATAGTCACCAATGCCATGATAAATTCGTGCAAGATTTCATTATGAAAGAGTTTTCATGATAAGTTTATCAACACTAAGCAAAATTAGTGAACATATTTTCTCTAAGTTATCAACACTAAGCAAATCCAATGAACAAATTTTCCCTAGGTTATCAACACTAAGAAAACCCAGTGAACATATTTTCCCACAAAACAAAACATTCATGCCACAAACTAGAGGAAAAATTTCATACCTAATAGTGTGTATTTCATTTTCCTCCGTAGACTAGACGAAAATAATTTTCCCTAGGTTGCCTAAAAATGTCAAGCAATAGAAGGAAGTGAGCATTGTCAACAAATTCTAGCCACAATGAGGTAATTCATTGTCAATTTATAGATTTGTAAATGATTCCATTGTTTCTTTGAATTTTAATTTTTAGTTTTTTATTTCAAAATTTAAAAGAAGAAATATAATTTAAAATATATATATATATAGGGACATGAGATTCACAAAGATAAAGAGGAATTGTAGTTTTTTGTTTTTTATTTCTAAATTTAAAAGAAGAAATATAATTTAAATATATATATATATATATAGGGACATGAGACTGACAAAGATAAAGAGGAATTGGCCTCCATATTGGGGGTAGCGACAGTGAACAGATTGGTTAATGTGGACTTGACAATGCTTGCTAGATACATAGAAAAATAATCTAGTAATGCCCCTCAAACATTGCAAACAAATCAATTGTGTCAAAGGGAATCAATTGATTCCCCAACCAGTCTTGGATCAAAAAAAATATCCAGGAGGAAATCATTGATAGTAAACTCTAAGAATGTGGAATAGCGAGCAGAGATTTCCAATGTCCCAACCACTCCTGGGACATAGACTTCTTCCACCATGCCATGTTATGAATCTTGTATTGGTAGCTATAATATGAAGATAGAATACGAGGTGGTTTCAAGGAAGTCCAAATGACAAATGTTGTGAAAAAATTTATGAATAGGTTGAAGGAATCATGCCTTCAATGGTTCAAAGACCATCTACATTTTCCATTCTCACAGATACTCATGCAACTTAAAAAAGTAGTTATCCATGACATGGAGACTGATTTTGGCACAGGTTGGTCTATAAAGAAGATAAAGCTACAAATGTCTCAAAAATGCAAGAGATTTCGATGCAATCAAACAAAGAAGATAAAAAAATCCCTCTTGAGCTAAGGAAGAAAAGAAGGCCAATTGATGTAAGTGTGAAAGTATGGAAAGAGCTTGTAAAAGAATATGAGAATTCCAATGCACAGAGGAAGTCCAGTGAGGAGAGTATGCAGGTATTTGAATTTTATCATAAGATTATATCAAATTTATTAAATGATATTTAAATTTTATTTGTGCATAGTTAAATTGAATCAGTATATGTTTTAGGACAAGGCCTCCAAGGCTAGGCTTGAGAAACTTTGTGCCACACATCACAGTGGCCAGAAAGGTTTACAAGCCTTGATCTATACATTTGTAAGTATATTTAATATGTTAAATGATATTTTTTTTATTTCCTTGGAAAAATTAAATGATTGCATGTCAATTAGTTTAAGTAGTCCACATGCCATGTTTTGACAAGAGGAGAAATATGGCCGCCATCCAAAGCAATTTGAAAAGAATATGTTACAAAACAAAAAGTGGAATGATTTTGTACTCTGGATGGAGAATGAGGTGATATCAATAGTTGATTTTAAATAACTTAGTTGGATATTGTTGTGTTAATATGTCAATTTCCATCTCTTGTGTTGATTTGTTTATTGATGCATAGGATGAGTAAATAGAGCTCAAATCTTATGATTACAAGATGACTGTTTATGTGCATGAATAAATAGTAGAAGGATGTAGATGAAATGTGTAATGGCTAGTTGTCATAGAAGTCAAACTACCGAAGTAACAAAACTAATCAAGTTAACATGTATGCATAATTTGAAAAAATAACTAAAATACGTAACAAATTTTAATCAATACATTGAATTTTGAGATGCATTGAAATAATAAAAAAACATGTTTTGTGGAAAATATCAACATCATAAGGGAAGAAAGCAATAACCCTAATAAAAGCATTTTTTTTTGTTCTTGATACACCATTTGTAAGTTTTCCTTGGATTACAATACTAAATTTCTATATGTTGGACCCCTTAAATTTCCTACATGTTACAAATATGGAATAACAATGCACAACTTTGTATCGAGTCCAAAGGCCAAGGAATTCTAAATAAGGGTAGCCAAAATTGATAAGGATGTAGTCACTATTACACATATTGACAATCCAAAATAATCATGTAAAGACAATTGCCTATGAAAACCATAATCAATCAAATTATGCACATTCAAATCTAAGTTTGTAATCTTGCATTTCAATCCATGCATCTAAGTCCTTGTTGAAGATTGATGGTTTCAACAACAAAGCTAGAATAGCTCTCCTTAAACCATAGCTAGTTTTAAAGTGCAGTATTTCCAAATTCAAATCCACTTCTCAGCTAAGGAAAGGAGGTAGGATTGTCAAGTGCTACCTCAAACAGAGAAGGCCATAAAATCCATTGAAATAGAAGATCCAATAAGTGAGATGACATAGTTCTAGACCACGGGTAATCATAATTCTTGCAATGCACAGATGCTTGTGATACAAAAAAAAAAGGTCCTTACACATTGGCTGAATATATCCTCATCAAAATGACCATAAATAAATTTTAAATTTGTAAGTAAACTCTGATAGTCAAGAAAAGCAATTATAAAAATTGGAAGTAAACTTGAGCAGACATGTAGGTGAACATAATTCATTTGACTTTATGCCTCTTGGAAGACATCAGGATCTCCCCTCCTAAATTTTGGACCAAATCCATTACCTCCACATAAAACTAGACATCCTTGCTCTTCTTGGTTTCCATGCCATGATATGGTTATACAAATAAAAATGAAGCAAAGTAATCATCTCCTTCTCTACTGGCTCGAAGAATACATTCTTAATGTTTTGATACATGATATCAACTCTCTCTTCTTCTCTCATGGTTGAATACTGAAATCCATTATGGTGGTCCTCCGGAGTTCCAGACATCTTTCATCCTCTTCCACCAAATGTTGGCCTAATCCACACGTCTTCCAACCTAATTGGATTTTTTTTTAAACCTAAAGTTTCTTCTCTGACAGTCAAGAAAAATAGTCATAAAAATTAGAAGTAAACTTTGGTAGACATGTAGGTGAATTTAATTCATCTGACTTTATGCCTCTTGGAAGACATCAGGATCTCCCTTCCTAAAGTTTAAACCACATCCATTACCTCCACATAAAACTGGACATCCTTGGTCTTCTTGGTTCCCACACCATGATATGGTTATGCAAATGAAAATGAAGCAAAGTAATCATCTCCTTCTCCCCTGGCTGGAAGAATGCATGCTTAATGTTTTGATACATGACATCAGCTCTCTCTTCTTCTCTCATTGTTGAATACCAAAATCCATTATGGTGGGCCTCCAAAGTTCCAGTCATCTTTCATCCTCTTCCACCAAATGATGATCCATACATATTCCATCCTAATTGGCTTTGTTTCTGAAAGGTAAAGTTTCTTCTCTGACAGACAACAAAAATAGTCATGAAAATTGGAAGTAAACTTTGGCAGACATGTAAGTGAAATTAATTCATCTAACTATATGCCTCTTGGCGGATATCAAGATCTCCCCTCCTAAAGTTTAGACCACATCCATTACCTCCACATAAAACTGGACATCCTTGGTCTTCTTGGTTCCCATGCCATGATATGGTTATGCAAATGAAAATGAAGCAAAGTAATCATCTCCTTCTCCGTTGGCTAGAAGAATGCATGCTTAATGTTTTGATACATGATATCAGCTCTCTCTTCTACTCTCATGGTTGAATACTGAAATCCATTATGGTGGGCTCCAGATTTCTAGTCATCTTTCATCCTCTTCCACCAAATGTTGGCCTGATCCACATGTCTTCCAGCCTAATTGGATTTTTTTTTTAAAGCTAAAGTTTCTTCTCTGGTAGTCAAGGAAAATAGTCATAAAAATTGGAAGGAAACTTTGGAAGACATGTAGGTGAACTTAATTCATCTGACTTTATGCCTCTTGGTAGACATCAAGATCTCCCCTCCTAAATTTTGGACCACATCCATTACCTCCACATAAAATTGGACATCCTTGGTCTTCTTGGTTCCCACACCATGATATGGTTATGCGAATAAAAATGAAGCAAAGTAATCATCTCCTTCTCTACTAGCTAGAATAATGCATGCTTAATTTTTTGATACATGATATCAACTCTCTCTTCTACTCTCATGGTTGAATACCAAAATACATTATGGTGGGCCTCTAGAGTTCCAGTCATCTTTCATCCTCTTTGACCAAATGTTGGCCTAATCCACATGTCTGCCATCCTAATTGGATTTTTTTTTTAAAGTTGAAGTTTCACCTGAGTCACCAATGTAGCTCTCTCTGCATTTTTTAGACTCTTTCATTGCTCTAGATCATCTCTAGGATTTAATCATTTGTACCACATGGTTGATGCGATTTGAATCCTTGCATTAAAAAGAAATTTCCTTAACATAAATACTGCTAGGGAATTTCAATGTTGCAATTATAGTTGGCATTAAAGCATGTACCTACAACATTGAAATTATCGTTATATAAGAATTCCCTCCATCTTGTTCGCTTGTAAGACTCTTGATGGTGGCTACATGAAATCTGATTTTGATTCCTCTTCTACATTAGAGGGTTCATATCCTTGATCTGACTCTTATGAATTATCAGAATTCGAATCACTAGCTTTTGTTTTCAAAAATTGCCAACCACCATCTTCAATAAATTTATCTGGATCATTAGTAATAATCTTCAAAATTGGCTTCCAATTCAAGTTCATTTTTCTTTCATAATACTTTATATCCATGGAGTTCAACCATTCCTTGATACCATCAAGTGAAGATTGAGGAATGGCGTCAATGCAAAGTACATCCTACTTGAAGTTTTTGAAAACAATAGCCATATCAAATGCTTTTTTCCCAAGTCCTACTCTCTCAAGGTTAACAATCTCAATCTCACTTATAGTGATTACTAAGAAAGGTAATTCCACCAACTCTACCAAATAGTTGACCATAGGAACAATAAAAGCAGAGGCTTTGAAAGGAACTCCATGAAAACCAAGCTCTCTAAATGGTATATCAAAATCTAGTTCAAAATATTTTAGATGAGGCTGCTCCCATAGCTCTCTTACTCACTTGAAAAATCCTTGAAACTCTGTATTGATTTTATTTTTCTTTTCCCTCTCTTGTTGTTCTTCCTCAATTTCATCAAGATCATACATTGACCTTTTTTCCCCTGCTAAAGGTTGGACCACTTCCATTACCTCCACATAAAACTTGACATCCTTGGTCTTCTTGGTTCCCACACCGTGATATGGTTATGCAAATGAAAATGAAGCAAAGTAACCATCTCCTTCTCCGTTGGCTGGAAGAATGCATGCTTAATGTTTTGATACATGATATCAACTCTCTCTTTTTCTCTCATGGTTGAATACTGAAATCCATTATGGTGGGCCTCCAAAGTTCTAGTCATCTTTCTTCCTCTTCCACCAAATGTCGGCCTAATCCACAAGTTTTCCAACCTAATTGGCTTTGTTTTTGAAAGCTGAAGTTTGTCCTGACTCACTAGTATTAGCTGTAACTTTTTTGAAATTTTATTAGGGTATGTGCAATTTGATATGATTTAATATGATTATGGTTTTGTCTCATATGTTTTAATATTAGATATATAACAGAAAAATAAATTATTGCATGAAATAAATAATAAATTTTCATTTTAAATGTTTTTTTTTTGTAGAACAAGAGTCTTCTATAAGATCAAGATGATCCTCAACATGATATAGATCCACAAAATATTGGTTTTGCTAATACATATCGCATGGCAAAGGATGATGATGACGTAGATATGGAAGACATCGAGACTAATGACAATGATGACGATGACAACGACGACGACGATGATGATGATTAGGATCGTGATGATGGTGATGAGACAATTGGTGATAGTAACTAGTGACATTCATGATCATATAGACTACATCATGGATCATTGTTGATAGATCATTATGATGTGTCTTTTCATGATTACTATCATATGTATCATTTTCATGGCCTAGTATACTATATTGTTGAGTTGTATCATATTGGCATGTATCATTTTCACTATATCATTTGGACATGTATCATCTTGACTTGTATCATTTTGAGTTACATAATTTATCACTTTTATTTATATCATTTGTACATGTATCATTTTCACTTATGTCAACTGTTGGACATGTATCATTTTGACATGTTTTTGATGTACAAACATATTTGACTTACACTTGTTTTAGTTATAAATGATGATGATCTTATCAGTATTGACTTGTCAATTTAAATATATTAAAAGTGTTCAATGATTTTTGGATGGATATTTATTAAGTATGATGATTTTAATTTATTGCTCAGGATGGATGTTGTCAAATTCAATTAATTATAGATATTTGATTCACTTGTTTTAATTATAGATGATGATCATGTTACAATATATATATATATATATATATATATATATATATATATATATATATATATATATATATATATATATATATATATTTGGCATTACAATAATTATATTGTTATTTAATCATATGAGTTAGATAATTAAATTACTTACTCTATAATCATGAGTTATTTAAGAGGCACAATATATTTAACTAATTAAATTGAAATAAAACATATTAAATTAATAAATGGAAGCAAAAAAAGAAGCATTTTTAGAAGCAAAAAATGAAGCAACAATGGAAGCCAAAATAGAAGCAAACCAAAAGCAATCTTGGAAGAAAAACTGGAAGCAAAATTGGAATTAAATCAAGAAGCAAAACTAGAAGCAAAACTGGAAGCAAAACTAGAGACAAAACTGGAAGAAAAATTGGAAGCAAACTTGGAAGAAAAATTGGAAGCAAAACTGGAAGCAAACTTGGAAGAAAAATCGGAAGCAAAAATGGAAGCAAAACCAAAAGAAAAACTTGAAGCAAAACTAGAAGAAAACTTGGAAGCAAAACCAGAAGAAAAACTAGAAGCAAAACTAGAAGCAAAACCAAAAGAAAAACTGGAAGCAAAATCAAAAGAAAAATTGGAAGCAAAATTGGAAGCAAACTTGGAAGCAAACTTGGAGGAAAAATTGGAAGCAAACTTGGAGGAAAAACTGGAAGAAAAATCAGAAGCAAAATTGGAAGCAAAATTGGAAGCAAACTTGGAAGCAAACTTAGAGGAAAAATTGGAAGCAAACTTGGAGGAAAAACTGGAAGCAAAACTAGAAGCGAAAATGGGAGTAGACACGAAAGCAAAACTAGAAGCCAAATTGGGCACCATTTCTATCGTTACTTCTTGATGCTATTTTAGGTGCTAACAGAGGTGCCATGATTTATCGGCACTACAACCGGTGCTAACTCGAGCGTTAGAAACCGCAGAAAAGTCGACGCAAAAATGGGTGCCAAACTAACCATGCCTATTTGCATTGAGTTTAATGCCAACCAAATTTTCCAACTCATGTGCTCAAAATACAATAAAATCCAACACCAAATTAAGTGCTAATTTCCTATTCTATTTTTGTGCAAGTGCATCTATCATGGTATAAAAGGTAGAAACAAGAACTAAATAATCAAGACCAAGCTTGGAAAGGATGGAAAGAATCAAGTTAATGTCATCTTTTTGAATACCACACTGTGTCAACTACAATCTGAGAGATTTGAGTTTTGTGAAGAAGTCTTGGATGTTATAAAAATATCAAGGATTTAAGATGATAAGCTCATTCTCCATCTGAAATCCTCTCAAAGTATCCTTTTTCTCAAACAAGGACTCCAATTGAGTCCAAATTTGATTGTGTGTGGTGCAATATTCAACATGAAAGAGAAGATCAAAATACATAGACATTCATAGTGTACCAAAAGCCTCATCACCCCTATTAAACTACTTTCTCTTCTCAACGACACCTATAGGTTTAAGTTTTGTACCCATGGTCACTCTATATAACCATAATGCCTTTAGATGTATCTCCATTTTTTTTTTCAATAATAATAATTGTATGGAGTGAGCAAAGAAATATGTGATGGATCAATGATGAAAAAGTATATAAATGAACTAATAGAGCAGTATACACCTTCTTAATACTGAAAAATTCCCCTTTGATCCCAAAAATTTGACCTATTTGTATGTTTTCCAAGAAAATAACTAAAAAAGGAAAATCTAAGACATAATTGAAAAAACAAATACCTTTTTAATTTTTTGAGAAAAAATACCTCATACCTATGAAGAGGATTGAATCATCTTTCTGATGCTACTCGAATTGCAAAAAATTGACATCTTAGTCAAAAGTTATGGCCTCCTGACTAAAAATAGCTTGATCTGATTTTAGAGGCTTGTAGAATATTTTAGGGGAAAATCAGGAAAAAGACACCCACACCATTAGATCAGGCTCAGAACCATCTTCCCAACAATATATGGTTTGCAAAAAATAAAGTCAAAACACCTGAGTTATACCCAATTTAGAAAAAGTTGTATAATTTTCCCTCTATAGCAAAACAAAAGCTAAAAAAGAGGTCACCCCTTGGTTGTATGCAAATCTATCTATGGGTGCAAAGAGCTTAGTTTGGGGCCCCTAGTCACTGATATGACCAAGGGCTGTTAGGATGAAGTGACACTATGGAGGTGGAGCTAGTGTCGAGCAGAGTGGTGCAATGGAGGAGAAGTAGTGTGTCTGGGCAGTGTTGCTAGACAAGAAGTGACCAAGTAAAGGGGAGGGAATATTCAACAAAATATTCCTTGATGATGATTTCAACTATCAATTGTTTGTGCAGGTCATCGACCTCCAAAAAATTTCATTTTTGTAAGAATTTAAAAAAAAAAACATATGGCCACTAAATTTGCACCAATACAACTGCACAAGTGAGATAATGGCACCTTACCAATACAAACCTATATGGTTTTATAGATCCATATGGTTGTATAGAATATTTTTCCTTAAATTTTGTCCTTGTAAAAAATTTCGCTAAAATTTTTTCCTTGATTTTTTGTGAAACGATGATCAATTTTTAGGATTTTTGTTAATTTGAATGTAATGGAAAGGTTTGATTTTCTCTAGATAGGATGCACCAAATTTCTTATCAAGATCAAATCTCTAAAATTTTGAATAGGAGGCTACAGATCTAGAGTGTTGATACCATGTTGAAGTGGATGACTAAACCCCACAACTCGTAGAAGTCACCTGCAAGCAATTATCCTATGATAAAAGAGATATCAAAGAGAGATAATGTGCTTAACAACCTAAGAAATTGTATTGATGAAATAACCTAAATGAATGATTACAATGAAAGGTGAATTCTTATGAAAGAAAAAAAATCAAACCCTATATTAGAGTTTGATTAGATTGAGACAAGTGTCATAATCTAATGTATCAGACAACATGTGCTAAATATAACCCAATCTAATAATAAAAAGAAACTCTTAAGTTTAGCTTAAGTAAATAAAGTAAAAGGTGTCTAATAATTAATTAATGATTAATTAATTATCATGTGATGACCTATTTACTCCAACGCTAGTGAGTTGAACCCATAAATATTTTATTACCTTGGGGGCCAAGCATGCTTCAAGGATTTCCTCTTTTAAAAAAGTTGGCAACTCTGTTGTCCAAAGGAATAAGTTTTATTGTTAACATACTATATCTACACTAGCTAGTTGTGGATGGTATGTTTTTCTTTCTACGTTTTGAGGCATTGTTTCTTTCATGGTAAAGAAACATATTAAATTTTGAAACCTTTCTACCTTGCATGGTGTTATGTGTTAGTTATGGTTGATTGGTATGGTTTTAATTCTCCCTTGGGTGTTCCTTCATGTGTGTCATATGTTTGCACCCCTAGGACCTACATTGAGTTAGTTCCCCATGGTAATTTTAGTGATGCTTCCTCATGTTATTCAAGTATCCTTACATCAAATTATTAAAACTCATGTTATAATTTAAAAGAATCCATACAAGAAAATAAGCAAAAAATATATGATCTTGCTTGGATTGAGAAAGAATGTGAAGAATGAATCAAATTGTTGCAATCCAAAACTTTCCCTATTATGCAAAATCAGGTTGCTCCATTCAATATCATTTCTTTAGACACCATTTACAAATAGCTATAGCTCTCTTGGGTTTGATTACAAAATGTAAACCATGACTTCTAAGTTCTTCAACTAGTTCAAACTAGATTTGATCGCTATGATATTAATGAAGGGGATGCACATGTTGAAGAATTTTCAAAATCTATGAAAAAATATTAGTTTGAAGATGAAGACATATGGATGAGATTTTTTGTTAGGTCTCTTTATGAAAAATCATATTATAAATAGTATGAATATTTACCAAAAAATTACTTTGTTTCTTGGAATGACCTTATGGCTACCCTTGAAGATGAATTTTCACTTAATGTAGACCCAATTTTTCTTGTCCAAGAATTGGAAAATATTAATGGAAAGATAAAGACTCTAGCATGGATTTCAGCCACAATTTTATAGTTGCCATTTATTGTATTTTAAATGATTTCAAACCTAACACAACTGCTTACATTGGCATGTTTTTTTGAAGCATATAACATTGGTTAGAGTTTAATATGGGATGATTTTATATTCAAAAATAGATAGCAAGCTTATGTGTGCCTTGATTCTATTAAAAAAGTGAGGAATGAGTACATTTCAAAACTAGTATTCTTAAATGTGTGTGTTACTTGTAATGAATAGGTTGTTGTGAGTAGTAACTAAATGGATGCAACATACAAGGTGAGTACAATTTCAAATCGGTATGAGTGTATGCAGGCGGGTAGAAAATATTGTTGGTGCATCATAGAAAAGCATTGATGATGATGAAGGCAATGTATGCAACAACCTTTAGATGGTTAGGTTGTTTGTTAGTGAATGCAATGCTAAATTATTTGATGAAATTCAGTCTAAGAATGAGGTAGATGACCCTACTATTTGTGGTAGAAAGATCAATAAAGAGAAAGAGTTGTGAACAAGTGAGCAATAAAATGGGTCAGATCTTGAAGCTAATTGTATAAAGTGTCTATGTCCATATGATATAAAAGATGAACACGAAACTAATTTCATGTTTGATGTACTTCCCTTCTTGTCCCCATTACTAATATTAAATATACTATGATTTTCATATATAAAAATTTCATAGATGTGGCTGCACATGGTGATAAAATTGTTGCCAAATGTTGGTGCACAGTCAATAATTTTCAATATGAAGACTTTTCCCTTTATGATTGTGAAGAATTTAATCATATGGACAAATATGAGAACCTATTTATTTGGTGCAATATTTTTTGTCTTCCTCATATAATTTATGTTTCAATTTGGTCACATGAAAATTCTATTGTGATAATTGAGGAAGAAGAAAACATGTGTTATAAATCTAATCTTAGTAGTACATATGACACAATTGATTGTCAAAGTGAGTTTGAAATAGTGAGACAATCTGAGGAACTTTTTTTTCACTTGAAGTTTCTCATAGTATTAATTTTTTTGTTGATGAATAATGTATTAACACATGTGAAAGTGATCTATGTTGGACAACTAATGTCCAAAATTTTGGTGAAGATACTATTGATTGTGAGGCTTCCCTTTTCGAAGGTCAAGCTTCTAGTGCTATGGATAATAGTTTTATCCTTGAATTGGATACTTTTGTGTGGATACAACATACAAGTGATGATTATTTTGAGTAGAAACACATATGCCAAGTTGAATATCATCATGTTGTGGCCCAACTTGATAGTGTGTTAGAGCTTCAATTTTTTTAGTTTGATTTTAAATAGGAAGGTCTATGTAAATCAACAATGTAATTGAACACACTTTTATTTTCCATGTGAATTGGAGGTATTTTATTTTTTCCTCAATTCAATTAATTAGGTTAGTAGGTATGGAAACCATTCACTCATGTATGATGGATGCTTACTTTCTTCCATGAGTTTAAATTCTTTTGATGCTAACTTAAATATTTTGAGTTTTTCCCCAACTATTGTGGACATGAATGATGTATTATGGAATAGGTCCAAAACCTATTATTTGTGATTTCCCTACAATGGTAATGTTGATGGTGAATTATCTCTTCACCTCTTGATTAGTGTTCACAAGTTGATACATATAGACAAAAGGCTTTGTTTGTTGCAACTGGGTGGTGATTACAACTATGGATTGAGAGAGATAAACCCTTTCAACCAACTTGTCTTTGATAGAGACAAGATATTATAATAATTTCTCCATTTCCTTTTTCCATAAGTCTTTTGTTGCAATATGGTGTGTCCCTTGTTCTTCCTTTTCTAGCATGATGCTTGGGTTTGTGACATGGTTTAACCGCCTCCTATGGATCTTATCTAAAGCTTGTATTGGGAATTGACAGGTCAACCTTTTGGTGCAAGGACAAGGCCAACAATTAGTATTAGATAAAAAGTCACAGGTTCAAACCCCTCGCTTGTGTTGGGGGATTGTTGCAAGATGGTATGTCCCTTGGTCTTCCTTTTCCAACATGATGCTTGGGTTTGTGACATGGTTTAACCACCTCTTGTGGATCTTATCTAAAGCTTGTATTAGGCATTGACAGGTCGACCTTTTGGTGAAACGGCAAGGCCAACATTTTCATAGAGGACATGACTCACATTCATGTTGTAATTTTAACTTGCAACCATATCTTCAAGTTCTTTGTGATTTCATGCCATTGGTTGTAGGTTGTCGTCTTATACATAATTTATTCTTGTATTCATGCTTTGTACATATTGTGTCTTGTCTTGCAATTATTGTGTTGTGTCTTTGTGTATTCATGATCATTATTTGTCTTGAGAAAATGTGTTTTTCCCTATATTCTTTTGGTCCCCTATGTTGGGAAAAAGTGTGTTGTTTAGCTTGCATAATGTTATAATGTAAAAAACAATATTATTTGTGGTGCATCTAGGAGATATAAGAATGTGTGCATCATATGGGTTAGACATTCTTAGGGCCACTTTATATGTTGTGTGTAACATTGGGATAAATATTTAATGTAGGTTTTCACATTAAAAAATATTTAATATTGGAAAAACTTGGTACCAAAAAAGGAAAACTTAGTTCCAAAACATAGATGAGGGGAGAAATGGTTTTGTAAGCTTGTGGTGTTAGACACATGGTTTATGTAATACCACTTGATGGTATTGTACATACTTATTTCTATAAAATCAAGCACATGAGTAATTATTGAGGTGGTTATCATAACTTTTAGCTTGTTGGCTAAGGTTAATTAAGCACCTCTTGTAAGTTGCATATGTGAGAAGAGGAAGCATTGATTGGAATGTATTGTTACATGATTCTTGATTTCTTTTTCACATAGAGCGTGTAAAGAGAGTTTGGTGTTTTATAGGTATTCATGGAGATTCTACAAGTTTATTGTAATCTTTGTTCATGAGATGATACATTGAGTGTGGATGCTTTTGGATACTGGTTTTTTCCCTCATGAGGGTTTTTCCCCTAGTATATTTCATGTCAAATTGATAGCACATTTTTCTATTCTTTTTCATTGGGGATTTTGAATACTTGTTTGCATATTTTTATGTCTTGGGTTTATATAGAAATAATTCATCATGGTTCTGAATTTTTGTTCATTTGATATTAGAGTCTAGTTGTCAAATTGTGGGAAATCTCCCTACTATTGTTAAAGCTTTGAAGAAGTATATTTTTGTACATAGTTGAATACATGGCTTTGCAAGAAAATAATGAAGGAATTTTTAAGGTTACAAGCATGTTTAAAAACTTGGGTTGTCATATATCTAGGTTTTGATAAATATTTGGCAAATGAATTTTTTGTTTGTTATCTTTTTTGTGGGGGTTATGAGGGTGAATTTTTTTTGGAAATCTCCTAGAAAAAATTCTCACCATTGAGTCCAAAAGGTCCAAAATCCTATATTTTCTTATATGGCACAATATATTTTGGTAACAAAAAAACATTTCCCATCTTTGAGGGTATGAAATATTAGTCATCAAAATATCCATATGGTCATATGGTCTATATTGTCATATCGTACAATAGAGTGCAGCCACAAGTCTACAAGTCAACAAAAATAATCAAGAAAATAATAATAATTAAAAAAATTGAAGTCTATGGAAGTTTATTTTTAAACTATATATTTGCAATTGAATAACTAAGGTGATGTTAGATAATGTGACAACTAGTCTAGATGAGAGCCAACCCCTGGTCCTATGGTGGACCAACCATTGGGGCCTAGCCCCTAACTATGGGCAAGACTAACTTACAAGGGCTAAGACCAAGGTCACCCAACAAGTGACACCACCAACACAAAACCACCTACATATCACTGTCACTAACCAAGCACCAATGGTGCCACCTATCCACCACCTACCAATCACCATTTTTAAAATTTTGATGCCGAAGAGGTGAATTTTTCGTCCATAGGCCATAACTTTCAAATTGAGAGTTTTATTTTTTACTTCTTATAGTCAACAAAAAGTGCAATAACCCACCCAAATTTTTTCCAAGATTTTTCCACACCACTTATTACAAAAACTTGTACAACTCAAGAGTTTGGTAACAAATGTGAGTTTCTAGAATTGAATGTATTTGTTTGAGGTTTTTTTCAGATTTTTAAATTAAATATGTGCAACCATTATCACAAATAAAATATCTAACCTTCATATTTCAATACAATCTGCCCAAATTGCAAAGAGTATGACATTAACAAGTATCATATTTAATATATTTTTTTAATTTAGCAGATAATAACCTTATACATGAAGAGTTATTTTCAATCTCTGACCTACACAAAAATTGCAAACCCCTTAATTCTTCCCACCCCTGGGTGGCATACTCCAATTGAGACCTGTAGCTTCCACCATAGAGCAACTTCTTATAGACTAGTATAGAAGGTAATGGAAGTGTATAGTAGAGATGAATTAATATGCACAACAATGTTAGGATGTACAACAACTGAAAATTTCAATATTTGGCAATCTTGAAATGTATAGTAGGTTTTGCAATAAGCCAACTCCCTTCTACTCATGCCTTCTTCATGAACTCCATCATTTCCATTATTTATTTCTCACTTTGCATTGATTGAGAAACACCAAAATAATTAATATGTAACCCCTTGAATTTCACTTTGTATGGCTTTTAGAAGATAGTTAGTTGTATGGACATTCCACTCGTAAATGGGTATGGCCAGACAATAATTTTATTGCCCTCATAATAAATTCAAACGACCATTTGAAAATAGGTTTTAGTATATGAATTTAATCTCTCAACCAAGAGAAAGCTAATGACACAAGACCCAAAATAAAACTAGCACTTTTTCAACTTTAGTGAACTAAAATTTGACATACTAGCTTTTCCTAAAAATGTACTAGTAGCAAGAAGGAAACTTGAAATCTTCAAAACATCCCAAATACTCTTCTAAACTAGAATCAAATTATTTTTTGAAAATATTTGACTTCATAAACATGATATTTTACATTTCAAAACTTCATTAAAATTTCACTTTAAAAACACCAGCATAGCCACAAAATGTGACTGTCAACAACCACCTAGGAAACACCTCTCAGTTTTAGAGGTGATATTCTCCATGAAGATGATCATCCCCATGACTTTTTGCACAAAATTGTAGCAAAACCTTCTTCAAAAATATTTCATGCATAACAAAAATGAACTTCAAAATTGTTTTTTCTTTTCTCCAATGTAACCCCCCAACTGAATTCTTGAAAATATTTATTATTGTCAACTTTTAATTTAAAACCCAATCACCTTTTAAAAATACCATTAAAATTATTAAAATAATGGATTTTTGGTCAAAACACCTTGTGTCTCCTTTTTAATAATATTTTAATTAATGATAAGTTAAATATTAAATTTTAACTTCAAACATTAGCATTGAATTAAAATATTATATTATTGACTATAATTGAGAGGGGACATTACAATCCTCCCTTCCTAAAATTGTTTGTCCCTAAGAAATTTCAACTCTAGATGATACAAGATTTGCTCATTCGCCTAGGTAGCATCCTCAACTAGCAAGTTTTTCCACTTAACAAGGTACTCCCTGTTGGTCTTCCTCTTGAGAGTATGTTCTCTAATATCAACAATAGCCTCATGAATAAGAATGTTTTTCCCTTCTTTTTCCAATGGTGGAAAATAAAAAGAGGGAACTATGTTATGACCTTGTGCCTTTTTGAGGCAAGATACATGAAAGACATTGTGGAATCTACAATTTGTTAGTAATTCAAGCTCATAAGCTACTTCTCCAATCCTCTTGTAGACTCGAAAGGGACCATAAAATTATAGCTTAAATTTTTTGATCCACTCTTCTTGAGTGTGGACTTCCCATAGGGCTACAACCTTAGATGTACCATGTCACCAACCTTGAAACTAAACTTTGAGTTACTAGTGTTGGTCAGCATATAACTTCTACTAATTTTGTGCCTGATGTAAGTTTCCTTTAGGGACTTCATTATTTCCTAACTTTATTTTAACAAATCTCTAGCCTTTGGTAAACTGTTGTCCCAAAAAATTAAATCAATGAAGCTTGGAGCTTTGTAACCATACAACATCATGAATGGTGGCATCCTAATTGACATGTGGTACATAGAATTATAATAGCACTCCCTAAGATATAACCATCTCACCCATGTCTTCTATTTCCCTGAGATATAATTCCTAAGGTACCCTTCCACCCATTTTATTTTTTTTGTTGTGCCAAAGGCATCCCCACTACCCAGCCCAATGCCCAACCAACCTTTCCTTGGTCTTACTATTTTCCAAGTATGTTGAGAAGTTGTTGAAGATGATTTAGCATTGTTGCCAATGATGTCAAAACCTTGGATCTAGAAGGATGTGCTCTAGATGATGAACAGACTTAATATATCCTATCATATGCTATGATGTTACATAGTGTGGATAGTATCCTTGATCTGGATATGGTATTACTTCTTTTTGGGACATCTGTTGAATTCAATTGATGCAAAATAATGAAGGCTAATATTTTGATGTTGGATTTTGTGCTCAAAGCTTAATCCAGGTAGCCTTGTTATCTGGAACTTCGTGTAGTATGTTGCAAGTATTTGTATGTCAAATTGTGGTTCTCTGATTGACATTGAAATTGAGGATAATCAATATTTGGTCTTGGTAGTGGCATCCTCATCAGCTCCAAAATATATTTCATGTTATTCAAAGTGTTCTATCTCTTGGAAATTATGTTATCCTATGTATGCCCTATTTTTGGCCCCTTGGGAACATGGTAAGAATATTTTCATGTGTGACCTATCTTTTGGGTCCAGTGTTAGAGTGCAAGCTATTACTAAATATTTTAAGGTTGGTCTTCATGCCAACATGCCTTGTGGTGATCTAAATTCAAATGGTGTTTAGATGAATTAGAATACAATGAATATATTGTGTGTGGCCAACTTATTTATGTTCTATAGGTATACATACATATATATATATATATAAAACATCTTTTTGATTGAACATATAGAAGCATGGTAGAAGTATGATGTGTGTGAGCAGATAAAGGAGTGTAAGTGTGCAAATAGATAAAAGAGTGTGAAGGAAGGAGTAATATGTTTTGGAAAAGGGTTGTGCGAAGGTTATGGAAGGAAGATGTATAGAAGATTCTTAACCAAATCTACTGCAGACATAAATTGTGCTTTTAACCAGAACTCAACTCATGCATATGTAGATGCAACTTCATCAGTTCACTTTTATTAGCAAGACTATTTTGTAATCTATTATTTTGTATTTGGGTAGTAATCTCACCAGCAGTGAGCCACTCTGTAGTGAGAAATTTGGTAGTGATCCCTTGTAAAAATCACCTTAACCAGTGTTTTATAATTGAGAATTAGCATTCTCTGTGGTTTTTCCCTTCTTGGGTTTCCATGTAAATTTTGGTGTTCATTGTACTTGGAGTTTTGTGCATTCATGTTTTGTTTGATTAATTTCTTATTGGTATAATTATACTCTAGATTAATTAAAGTGAATAAAATTTCTTGAGGATAACTAATTCACCCCCCCTCTCAGTTATCCAGACTGTTCAACAATTGGTATCAGATCTTGGTCCCTTATAGATAGAGCTTAACCGCTTGAGGGAGATCTTGGAAATTTGAACAGATGACACGATCTTATCACTTTGAGGAAGAACTAAAAATAATGATAGATGATATGGAAAGCATGAAATCTAAAAATGAAGAGTTGAAAGAAAATATTAAGAAAATACTTGTATCTCAAAGCTAAGGGAGAAAATCTAGAAATTCAAAGCAAGACATAGAGAGGTAAGCCAAGAATTAAAGGATTCAAAGGAAAGCATTGTGGATTGAAAGTAGCAACTAGTTGAATGAAAAAAGATGAAAGAAAATATCAAAGGTACCATCAAATATAAATTAGAAGAAAATGAGAAGTTAGATCAAGAATTAAGAAGGTTGACAGTAGAATCAAGAGTATGTGAAAGCAGCATAATTTTGGATCAACTTTTGTCCCTACAGAAATGTCACAAGGATAAAGGAGGACTTGGATTCACCGATGAAAGCTCAAATTAGAACACTATGGGTGAAGACAAAGTAGTTGAAGCTAAAGCAAGATTAGTTGTAACAAGCAAGGTTCAGAACTCTAATGCACCTACAAAAAGACCTCCAGTTAGGAAACCAAATGCTCAAAGGTACTTATCATTTAATGGTAACTATTTTCTATGTAAAAAGTTTGGACATAAGGCTTTAGAATGTAGAATCAAAATGGAACCAAATACTCAATGCTTTAATTGTTACAAGTTTAGTCATAGAGCAAGTCATTGCAAAAGTAAATTATCTAATTTGACAAGAAGGAATGGAATGGAAAATATATTTCATGGTTATTATGATTTATGCTATGGTTATGGTAACAAAGCTAATCAGTGCAGACCTAGCATTCACTTAGCTAAGTTAGGAAAAAGATGTTACAAGTGCAATCAACCCAGATGCTATGGTAACACATGTAAATATATTGCTTCGAAAAAGCCTAAGAACAAAAAGAAGGTTGCATAATCAAATGAATCTAAGAAGAAGACATTCACATTTTGGAGGAAGAAGAAAACAAGTGTGGAGAACACTTCTATGGTACCAAATCTTGGTACATGCCCTACCGGTATTTAAGCCAATTTTCCTTGGCTTAGGGGGAGTTTTGCATTGCATATCCTATCAGTTCCCCCTCTTCAAAGTAATATTGAGGTTATTTTCAACATGATTAAGTTTGATTCGGTTGATGATAAATAATGAAGCTTAATCCATCTGATTGAAAAGAAAAGTACAATTTTTGGCATCATCAATGTTTGTTTTTGGTGACAAAATCATTGAGTAATTAAGAAGAAAAGGCAAGAGTTTTCAAAATAATTTCTCATAGTTTTCAAAGAAGAAGAAGGATTTTTGTTGAGCAATAAAGAGTGTGAAGAAGAAAAGTGCAACAATAGAATCTGTTAATAGAGAATTGAGTGGCGGTATTCCGCTTAGGTTAAAGGGAGTTGAGTTGGATGAGTTTGATCATCAGAAGATGAAGGAAATGGAACTAGGGTTGAAGATGGATGAATTGTAGAACATAAATACTCTAGTGTTGGTGACCTCCTTGGGAAGAAAATGATGAAATACAGGGATGTGGAGGAACTTACTGGTATCAAAAAAGACCTCCAGGCTCTATTGATAAATACCATTGTTGATCCTATAGTAAGGTATGTTGCTTAGGAAATCTCTTATAAAATCTATTTCAAAAATTGTGAAGGTTCTACTTTGGCTATTGTTGTATATCTTGCATGCATGATGGTGAAGAAAAATAAACAAATTGATTTGTGTAGCTTAATAATGGAAAACCTAATTGAGAATGTCATGTCTTTGGTTGAGAGTTATCCCTTCTAATTTGGATCTATGCTCATATGTTTGTATTTTACTTTCTAAGTTCGCTACCAGAAAAGGAGAATGTTAAATAGAAGTCTGGCATCCCTATCGGAAAGCAAGTTTACAAGTATTTGGAATGTATGGAAGATAAAGAAAGTGCATGAAAAGTCTATTTCTCATCCTTGCAGATGAATCTATGCTTTGGTGTGATAGTGTTCAGTTAGTTTGAGGAGGGTTCTTCCTCTGGTAACTTGGAGTTGGAAGTTGTTATTGGTGGTTCCCCTCTAGAACCCAAAAAGAGGAAAGTTAACACAAAATATGTCATCACTATCTTGGAAGAAAAGCAGAACAAAGAAGAGTTGCTGCATGGATCTAATTCTAGCAATCCAAATGATATTTGGTCAATGTTTGATGAAGGCGATATGAAGAAGGTTGGTGAAATGTGGTGTGCTAGCTCTCTGATCAGAAGGCCTAAAATTGATGATGCTTTGGTTGATTATTTTCTCAAAAAGGGTATTATTGTTTCAGATGTTTTTGAATTGTTACCAAATAATCTAGTAGAAGTTGTTGAAGAAAAGATATTGTTGGAAGGACCTGAAGGACATAAGTTCGAAGTTATAATTGAGAGAAGGTGTGTCAAAGCTAAACAAAAGTTATCCAAACACATTGGTGAGAAAAAATAATGAATTAAGGAGATGTGTTGCATCCAGGTATTGTCTCTGGTGGCCTACTACTATTGATAATTTTAGAAGAAAAATTGAAGCTATTGAATCTAAGACGAATAATATTGGAAAGAGTTTTGATTTCTTCAAATAAAAAGATAGAAAATAGAGAACAAGAGTTGGTGAGTTGCAAGCAGAGTTATTGATTGTTAAGAGATAGAGAGAAGACTTGGTTAGAACATTTTGGTTGGTCAAGGAAATTGTTGAGGTCTGGTTGGATCATCTCTTTGGGATACTTTCTGATTGGGAAAATTGTGAACAATAATGCCTATCTTTGGACTGGTCATCCTCATTTATGCTGTTGACTATGTTGGATAGTATGAGTGCCAAATTGGATTCTATGGTGCTATCTTGGAAGAGGATTCTTCCATTTGTGAGAGAAACATACAAGAAATTTTTTCATGTGAAAAGTGTTATTTTTACTTGAGTTTTTGAATGTTTGAATTTTGGCCCTTTGCCTTTGATGGAAAAAAGGGGGAGAAAAATGAAGAGAGAAAAAAAGAGGTATTGAATTGTTGGACAAAGGGGGAGTACTTGGAGTTTTTGGAGTTTGCAGTTTTGAGTTGGAGTTGTGGAGTTTTGTGTTTTTGAGTTT
>VDFB02135215.1:0-29129 GCA_007258455.2 Sequoia sempervirens
GGTTGCAAGAGATTTTAATTGTCTTAATTGTCTCCCCTTTATGCCTTTGACACACCAAACATTCAGCCACAAATTTTTGAACATCACCCTTTAACCCTTCCCAAAAGAAATCTTGCTTGACTTGATGATATGTCTTCAAAAATCCTGAATGACCACCCACTGGAGACTCATGCAACTTTGTGAGAATCTTGATTTTAAGGTTGGAATTCTTGCAGAGATACAAACGCTCTTTATACCAAAGAGTATCTCCCTTCCAACAAAACTTATCTGAACTACTAGGATCACTTTTTAATTGTTTGATTAGATTACTTGTCGCAACATCATTTTTCCATTTTGCTTTGGCTTCCTCCACCCATTTTCTTGTAATATTGAAAGGGCACACAATAAGGCTTCTTTCTCATCCTTCCTTGTGATTGCATCTGACAATATTTTCTTTCCCTTTCTTATATACAATCTCAAAGTCATATCTAACATCTTAGTGACCCATTTTTGTTGCTCTTTAGAAGATAATCTTTGTTCCAAAAATATTTTAGGCTATCATGATTTTTCTTAACATTGAAGTGTCTACCCATTAGATAAGGCCTCCATTATTTTACTACATGAAGAATAGCTAACATTTCCTTCCCATAAATAGGTTTTAGTTAGTTCTTACCTTTTAATTGTGTGACCTACGAAAGCAATTGGTCAACCTTCTTGCAAACCTTTGCTCCTGTATCCCATTTCGGAAGCATCGTTCACAATGAATTCCTTGGTGAAGTCAGGAGTGGCAAGTACTGGATTTGTACACATAGCCTTCTTCAATCTCTCAAATGTTGTATTGGCAGACTCGTTCCAATGAAAGGAATCCTTCTTCAATAGAGTGGTGAGAGGTGCTACTATACTACCATAATTCTTCACAAATCTTCTATAGTACCCTGTCAATCCCAAGAATCCTCTTAGTTTCTTAATGGTTTTTGGAATAGGCCATTCCATGATAGCCTTAATTATGTTAGGGTCCACCTTTACTCCTTCATGTGAAACTATGTGTCCCAAATACTCCACCTCTGTAAGACCAAAAGCACACTTGTATGGCTTAGCATAGAGTTTATGATCTTCAAGTATTTGTAATGCTTGGTCCACATGTTGCAAATGTTCTTCCCAAGTCTTGCTATAAATTAATATATCATGAAAGAATACTAACACAAACTTTCTCAATAACTTCTTAAAAATGGAATTGATCAAACTTTGGAATGTAGATGGTGCATTAGTGAGATCAGCATCCTGAAAATTCATAATGACCCTCATGAGTTTAAAATGTTGTCTTACAAATATCTTCTCCTTAATCCAAATTTGGTGATAACAGGATCTAAGATCTAACTTGAAAAACATAGCTCCATTTAATTCAATCTAGCAAATCATCAATGTTGGAATTGACTTATCTTTAATGGTGTACATGTTGAGCACTCTATAATCTGGACACATGCACCAAGTATCATCCTTCTTACGTTACCATCACCACGGTGAGGTAAAGCACTTTGGCTATGCGATGATTCTCGCCTCTAGCATCTCTTGAAAATCTTTTCTATCTCACTCTTTTGTATGTGTGGATACTGTAAGGCCATGTTCGGTGGTTGGCTCCTAGGACTAACGTATGGCATGATCATGATCCCTCTTAGGAGGAAGTCCTTTAGGCATATCTCCAAGAACAACAGTGACAATCAATTATAGCTTGCAAATCTAGATGAGTAGGAGTATTAGATTGAGAGACTTCTAATGAACATAGTTGGGCCACAAATCCATCCACTCCTTTCTTAAGCAACTTTTGCATTTGATGAGAGCTTACCATTTGTGGAGATTTTGCCTTCAACCCCCTTAGCTCTACTAGCCTTCCTTCTGATTGAAATCTCATGAATATTTCTTGGAAGTTCATCTCAATTGTTCCTAATGTAGTAAGCCATTGTACTCCCAAAACAATATCTGCTGCACCCATGGATATTGCATACATTGGGGTATCAAGTTGATAATCTCCCATGGATAATTTAATGCTATGACACTTCCCTGAACAACTAACGGTACCACCATCTGCGAAATCAAAACTTGAAACTCTTTGGATATATGAAACAATTTAGACGAGTAGCTAACTTTTTGTTAATGAAATTATGAGTACTACCTGAGTCGATCAACACTGTTACCTTTTGCTTCTTTAGGAACCCCACCACCTTGAGAGTTTGTGGAGCGTTGAAACCTGAGAGTGCATGATAAGAAATGATTGGTTGAGAATCATGTGATTCCTCATTTGACTCCCTTTCATCTTCTAGTATGGGTTCCTCCTCTTCTTCCTCATTGGGACCTTCAATATAAAACAATTTCTTTTCACTACATTTATGTCCTCGACTGTATTTGCTATCACAATTGAAACACAAGCCTTTTGCTCTTTTCTCCTCAATTTGTTGTGGAGTCAACTTAGTAGGTTGTGTTGAATGACCTCTCTCTCTAGTCACATTATCCCTTTGCTTCTTAGGAATCAAATACTTCTCCTCTACCCTACGTGCTAAGATAAAAGACTCATTTATGGAACTAGGGCTAAACATGCATACCTCATGTTGTATGTGATCCTTGAGACCACCCAAGAATAAGTCATTCAAGTTTTCCTCTATAATTGTATCCACCCTTAAGGATAGATTTTGGAATTGCTGAATATAATCCTTAACTGATCCTGTTTGTTGAAGTTTAGCTAGCTGGCTGAAGAAGTTGTCTGTGACACTATTGCTATATTGTGCTTGGAGTTCCTCTATAAAAATTGACCATGAGACGGTGAGCCCCTTTTTACTTCGATGAGTGCAAAGCCAATGATACCAAATGAATTGATCTGGTTCTAGATATAAGGAAGCCATCGTGACCTTTTGTCCATTTGGGATTTGGTGTACTTCAAAAAAATTCTCCATTTGGTTTATCCATGTTAGAGGATCCTTACCATCGAACTTGCGCATATCCACCTTTGGAAATAAATTCCTAGATCCCATAGGAGTACTAAAGCTTGTGTCAGTTGTAGCTGACCTAGAATTTTCACCTTGGCCGCTTGAGAACTCCTTTCTTGATTCAACCCTGTAGGTGCTTAACATGTTTCGTATGTCTGATATATCTCCTCTTAGGTCACACATATCCATATTAATTGAGGAAATGTCTTCCTTGACCTTATTGATTTCCTCATTATGAGTAATATCCTCAATTGTTTCACCATCCTTATTAGGAGTCTTCCCTGGAGTGACATTCTTTTTACCCCTTGTTGAAGGCCCCGACATGATGGAAACCACTAATGTTGAAATAAATCACACAAATGAAACATAAATTCTCTCAAATTTTTATTGTAACCTCCTTTATTATGTCTTCAAAAACCCAATAAAAACTAGACTCCAATTCAACAAGATGTGCGAGATATGTAGATTCCAAAAAAATAGTGTAGAAACCCTAATTCTGTAATAATTCGCTTAATTCTACTCCAATTCTTCTGAAATCCGGACTGTAGCTTCTTCAATATGTTCTTCAAAAACCCTTTAAAAATCAAATTTTATTTTCCAAAATCTGAAAGATATGCTCTTCCCAAAATTGCCTTTAAAATTGAGAAAAACCTTGCCTCTATGGTGCCAAGATCATGCTCTGATACCACTTGTTATGAAATAACTTGCACAATAGAAGAATATGATATGAAATATGCTACAAATACTTGATAATAACTGAGAATAACAAGCCACTTTGAGGGGGCAAACCTCCAAATATCTCTAATGAGAACACACTTCACACTTGATGATCAAAATAAGACTCACAACCTCCTATATATACCTATTTATGCCAAGGATATCACCTAGGCCGACTTAGACACACCTATACAAGACTTAGGCCGACCTAAATAACTAAATAACAATATACTAATGATAATATGACTTAATAGAGAGTTAAGATAGCCACAAGCCAACTATTCATAACCCGATGTACAATAATATTAAGGGCATAACATAATCAAATTATAGAACTTGACAATAAAATTTCAAGTATGATGTCAAAATATTCTTAGAACAATTTTTTAATGAGTAGTTTTCTTGAAAGAAGGAATGCTGAAAGTTTTACTAACTTGATGAACATTTCACTTCTAATTGTAATTAGTACTATTAAAAAATGTAGTATAAAATTTTGAAGGGTACAAAGAAGCATTTGAAGTAGATAATCCATATTTGAAGACATCATTTTCTAGTAACTTAGCTTCAATTATTTTCACATATGCGTAAACATTCATAAAATATATAAAGTTATTAAGGTTTATACTATAGGCAATTAATTTGATCAATCCCTTCATATAAATATTTTGCAACTTTGAATCACGCAAGGGATGTTGCAATTTAGAACACATTATGAAATCTTATAACATAATCATTAACATTCTCCTTGAGCACACTTAAATAAATAAAAATATTAACCTTAGGTCTATATTAAAATTGGATTGCTTCAAGAATGCCTTAGTTAAATAAGAAAATGTGTGTATAGACTTGTTATACAGTGAAAATAACCATTCAATGACAAAATCCTTTAAAATACTTGGAAATAATTTAGCTAATAATTTATCTTTGTACTCAAAGTCTAAACATGTAGTGAAAGAGCGCAAATGTGTATTTGTGTCACCTTTTTCATTTTAAATCTTCAAGTGAGGTGTTACACAATAATAGGTAGAGGGTATGTAATAATATTGAATGTTGATGGTGTATACCTAACTTCAATAAATTCATTAGTTTCTCACCCCTGAGCATAATTTCAATTCTTTCTCTTAAATTTTTATGGATTTTGAATGGGTGCATCTAGGGTAGAGGGAGAAATAGTAACAAGAGTGGCTTGGGAAACAAAAGGAGGTGTGGAATGCTGAATTGCATGGGAAACAATCTTAGAAATGGATAAGGATATGTAATGAGAGGTGTACATGGGAATGGAAGTAGGAATAAAATAAGGAATGACCATAGTAGAGGAAAAATAGTGAGAGGGTTATGAACAACACATGTTATGGGCACAAACTAGTGGGGCTAGCATGAAAGGTAGGTGAAACAATCATAGTGGATGTAGCAAAGGGATAAAGGTTAAGATGGAAAGTAGGCATGATACTAAAATCTACCATAGAATGATGAGATGTTAAGTGAGGCATGGTAAGTAGGCATAATACTAAAATATACCATAGAATGATGAGATGTTAAGTGAGGCATGGGGGATATTGTGGGAATGAAAGTGAAAGAAGGAATGGGGGATATGTAATGATGGGTGTAGTGGAGGGTAAAGGTTAAGGTGTAGTGGAATAATGAGTAAAGGTAGATGCACTAATAAAAAAGTTAGGGGTGACAAGCTTAGCATGAATGCCTTGAAGTAGTTCTTATCCAAATTTCTTGTTCAAAAACAACTTATACATAATCTCAACAAGTCATGCAAGATTCTCAAAAAAAGTTAAACTAACAAGTTGTTGTATAAAATCTTATTGTTTGAGATGTGCCTTGTGATCATAATCATCATCTTCAACATGAAAATGAGTAGTAACAACAATAGTAATATTGAATTCATTAATAGGACCCTTGGTAGATTTAGCCATTTGAGGATTCAAGAGTGCACTTCTTCTTGAGGGGAGATGAGGTGGGTGGATGAGACTTTGGCATGTAAAGAGCTCTTAACACTTGATAAAATGATATAGAGATGACCTATAGGATTATGTAAATAAAAAAATAACAAACAATAATTAGAATTGAAATAAGTGCGAAGTAAAAACCCTAAAGTCTAAACCAAGTGGGCAGGGTAAGAGAAAGATAAGATAAATAAATGAATAGAAAAAACCAAGAAAAAATTAGAGCAATGAATGAATATATAAGATCACAATTAAACCTTAGTTAAATCTAATATGAAAATAAGCAATGAAAAAAATATTTGAAACCCCAAGGGAAAGCCCTAGGTTGTGTAAAAAATATTGGGTTCACAAAAATAAAGACAATTGAAAAACCTCTATATAAAACAATCCAAGCTAATTAATTAAATAAAATCTTTTAGCAAATAATTAACCTAGATATTAGAGATGAGAGATATAGTTGAAAAAATTATGAAAATTAAATGAGCAAATAAGTGTACTTGGTTATATGATCAATGTTGGATGTTGATCATGTTGTTTTGGAATAATTCATTACTATCATAAAATTATCTACCTAAATTGTTTAAAATGACAAAAAATCTATGGATCAATGTCACACCCTACACAATTGATCTCAAGAACTTCAAACATGATCTAACCTACAAAATCAATTTGAGAAGCATGGGAGCAATCTAATAGAAAATCCTCTACTCAATTTTTTTATCTTCACTTGCTAGATATATGAGAATTCAAGATGGTGTCTAGCAACATTGTTGAGGAGATTTTCAACTTGATAGGAACATGTTCTCCTAGGTCAAATTCCTTGGTGGACCAAATTCACGATGGCAAGAAAGGTTGAAGACAACATTTACAAACATGCACATGGCCTATCTAATGGTGTAGATTCAATTAATGTATTTCCCTTTATAATTGAAGTGTGCTCTACTTATCATGACAATTCCTTGCATATTTCTCTCATTCATTTGTCCTTAATATATTTTAGTACATAATAAATGCATTTAAATATAATGGCATAAAACATATCACAAGCAACATGTGAATTCAACTTATAATGACTATAAGAAGGGGCCAAAATATTAAAATTTGAATTAGATGCCTTGGATTTTGAGGGTCATTTTGGACTATGCGGGGCCAGCCTAAATTAATCCTACACCCCTAAAAATGATCTAAAGGGATAATATGGTGATCTTAAGCCAAGGCACAAATGTATAAAAGCTAGTATAAAATGAGAGTGAAAAAGGGATGACTAAGCAAAATCGAACACAAGAGTATGCCACTTATTGATATGTTATTGCATTAAAATACTTGCATCAAGGTAGAAAAATAAATAAATGAGGCATAGTATGAGTATGCTAATTTCACCATTACAACAATCACCCCTTTACAAATTGTACACACCTAAATTTATCCTAGTACAACCTTACTTAAAATTAACTAAATAATTAAATTACCTAGTTAATATACCCCACCCAATCTATCCCACATCTAATTAAATAGTCTTATTATTATTTAATTATTCATTTTCTTCTCACATAATTATTATTTAACTATCGCATTTTCCACCTCATGTTAAAATAATTAAATAAAATAATTATTTAATTAGGCTAGTTTTCCTCCACCATTTTCTAGAATAAAAGAGCCGCTAATTGCATTTCCCTCCTAAATTCTTATGGTTGTGAAAAATTGCAAGTTTTAGTAAGTTCAATCTTAACCTTTCATTTCAAACAAATTTAATCATGATCCTTTTCTCTCCTCAAGCATAGAGAAAACCTGTTGTCCATTCTCCATTGTTGATCTTCCAATATCATCTCCACCATTGATCTTCTAATTTCATCTCCACCATTTATTTTCCCTCCTAAAAATCTAAAATAAGAGCCACAAACTCTCATTTTAAGAATCCAATCTTATGCTAACTATATGTTATCAAAATAGGCAACTTTTGAGAAAAGAGCAATCACATTTTAATCATTGGAGCAAAACTACTTTACAATGAAGTGATATAGTAACTTTATTTTGTTGTTTTGTTTGAACTTCATCTTATGCTCTATCCAAGGCTTTTGGTAGTTTAGAATATAAAGCTTTTGTTTTTTATTTTGTTTCGTAGTTCACATTCTAAATTATTGCTCACATAAATAAACACATACTAAATATTATATAGGTGAAAACTGCATTGCTATCATCCATCTCATTTTGGATTACTTTGACCTTTTATCTCTAATGCAATAGTCTAGTGCTTAAGTAGTATAATTTTTATCTTCTTCGAACATGAAAAATCACCCATTAAAAATTTCCCACCTTGAAGAAAAATAAAAATAAACCCTTCCCACAAACTTTTAATCATCCTCTTTAAACATTAAACTCACCTACTAAAAATATATTCACCTCACATAGCTAAACAAGAACAAGTGCCACGTAGTGGCAAGTACTTGCCTTTATAGTATTGGAATAAAACTATTTATACTCAAATTAGAGGTAGGTTAGTAATAATTTGACATCAAAAGACTCTTGAAAGCTAAATTCATCCCAATGTTACTAGGCCAGTGAATATTACAGTTGTTAGGGCTTACCTTGATCCCATGTTTGATTTGTACTAGATGCAACAATGAATATCACATTTGAAGTTGATTTCATTCTTTAAAACAAATAATTGATTGATTAGTTGATTTTAAGTTTGATAGAAAAATCTCTAAAAGTGTAGTAAAAGTTGAGTTTATCAAAATGAGAATTTTGATAATTTCAACTGTTTGTTTGATTAGTTGATTTTAAGTTTGATATCTAGATCCTACAAGCGTAGTGGAAATTGAATTTATCAAAATAGAAATTATTGATAATTTCAACTTTTTATTATATATTATGTAATTTAATATGTTAATTAAATTAGATGTATATTGACTACAATTAATATAGATACAATATTGAAAATCAATGGACCAATAAAATCAAATTAATGCTACATTACATGATTAATTTACTCAATGATATTTCTATTCCACTTTTGAATTATTTAGCTATTATTTACTAAATGATTATTCTATTTTACTTTTAAATTATTTAATAATTATTTTATTTTATTTATATTATTTACTTTTTTTATTTGAAGAACTATAAAATTTATTTTATTTGATATTATTATATTGATTATAATAAGTATGTCAATATAATTATAATATAAATACAATGTGTGTGTCTATATATATTTGTAGTCAATAGTTTAATATAATTTTTTATTGATAATAGTGGCTAAAGTGGTCACACCCAAATACATAGATTCAATATCCATAGTTTTCAATTAGCAACTTTGTAGAGGCCAAACTACATCTAAGTATACACTATATACATTGAGATAAGGGGCAATGAAAATTATCCCTATCAAGTAATATTTGTTACTGTATGCTATTCACCTATCAATTGACACATCAATGAGTATCCAACTAAAAAAAGGTGTTACATGCTTCAAACAAACTAAACACCATCCTTTGCATCAATGTCAAGTTTTGAATTTGAGTTGGTTACGGCAAATGACTAGTCCATATCCACCATAAGGGGAACTCAAACACCACCTTGAGAAATTGAATCCCCCTGCCTTGCCCTATGCCGTCAAGCATTATCATCCATTCCAATCGCTTTTATGATGAAGGAAATCCACGGGCCATTGTGACCATGGTTAATCCATAGCCATGTGTTGTGGTTTGGGTGGAAGCCAATGCCAATGATGGTAATTTCTATGGAATTATTCAATCCATCACACTGAGGCCTCACTAGAGTCTTCATCATCAATCCCATACACTCCTTGTCATCTCCAACATCAAATAACAATGCTATAACACATGGAAGCCGCATCAAAATTCACACATCTACTCAAGGAGAGGATAAAGTCATCACCTAAGAGCATCTTTATGGCATGGAGGACCATCAATGCCTTTGTTTTTTTATAACCTCAAATTTGTGTCCACATCTAAAAAATCCATCTATCTCTATTTCACTCTTAAGAAAATTGTAGTGTCCATTATGGTTTTCTCTAGAATTGGATAGTGAAAGGATCAACCTCTTACCTATTATAAAGATGAGATACCATAATTAACTACAATCCATACAATACTTTAAGTTGTTTGATCAAATCCTTTAAATGCTTCATCCCAACTCACCTCTCATCCCATCATGAATTGCATCTATAATCCTTATATCTTCATAGCCTATGAAATCATGGATGAATCATACTAGCTGTCAAAAGTATCCTAAAAAATAACTAGTCTTCATGTCAAAGGCCTAGTTTGCCAATCTATCTGCCACATCATTTACTTCTCTAAACACATGTGCCATGATAAAAGTCCTCAAAATAACTTAGCAACTCCCAAATTGGGGGGATAAATTTGTTAAGCTTCCAATTTTGCGTTCCCCTACAATGAATAACATCGATTGATATAATAGATTCTCCTTCAATGTGGATCTTTATCATATATATATATATATTTTTACAAAGTATTCCCAATAATGCAACTTGAAGTTTAGTCTCGTTGTTCATCCCATTCGAGAGTTTTCTTGTTGCCAAGGCTACAATCCTGCTTTCATGATTTCTAACTACACAACCCTTGGATTTTCTTGGGTTACCACAAGAAGTCCCATCTATATTAACTTTTAAGAACATAGCTCCTATACTTAATATACATTTACCTAGTAGCATGACAAATTTAACCCATGAACGAAGACTTTAATATAAATACTAAAACCAACAATAAATAATATTTATATATTATTATAATGATTATAATAGTTATGTTAATACAATTACAATGTATTATAAATACAATATAATTATATTTATATTTATAATAATAATATAAATATAAATATCAATATATTAATTACATTATTATTTATTTTTTACTTAAAGTTATCTTATTTGCTTAAGAGTTATTTTATTTTAGTTTAAAATTATTTAATTATTTAATTTAATTTACATTGTTTATTTAAGCTATTTTATTTAGCTAAAAGTTATTTTATAATTATTTTACTTATTTAAAAATTTAAAAATTAATTATACCAATTTTTTAATTTAAATTGAATAGTTTTCAAAGAAAATGGAAGGTATAAATATTAATATATATTTAAATACATATACAAATTAAATTTTAAAATATAAAACTAAAATTAATTCATAATGTTAATTTGACATATATTCTTAATCATAAAATAAATATAAATAAAATTAATTTCAAGAAATAAATTAAAGCATACAATTGATCATATTCCTCACTTGTATGTATAGATAGATTCACGACAACATAAAAAAATGAAAAACACAAAATTTAAGGGACAAAGAAATGAGAAATTTAACCAAAATAATTTTTTCTCCTTGATTTCAGGATTATAGGTACTACTGTTTTTTCCAAAATTTTGGAAGTTTACAATCACACGTGAAAATTAACAACCAATGTCGGAGGCCAGGATTAACTATGTGCATCCTCGAAATTAGTCTCACCTCAACTTGCCCCAACGCTCGGTCACCTAGATACCCCTGAATTAAAAAAAAGAAAATAGAAAATTGACAACCAATGAAAATAAGATCTAAAATATTATAATAGATTCAAATTCATAATAATTAATTTCTAACATAATTTAAATTAAAAATTACATCTTTACTTTAGAAAACATAGATACAATCACTAATTAAGGAAGAACTCATTGCAATAATATTGCTAACTAAAAATCCCCTTCCCCAAAACCTTCCTCAAACTAAATTAAATATATACCTAAAAATAGACACCTTTAAAATTTACTTTAACACACTTTAAAAAATATAAAGAAAAAGTTAAAAAAAACAAAAATCCTCTTATCCTCCTCTAGTGTTTTTGTTTTAGAAGAAGTCCCACATGCCAAATGCGGGGCGAGGCCAACTAATGGCACCACCAAATCAGGCCACATTAGCTACAGTTAAACTCAGATGAATTCGAAAATAAAGCGAAAAAGAAAAAGTAAAAATCCCTGCATAAAAACAAAATATAAATTCTACTAGGTAGACTTTTCTATCGTCTCATCTCTCTCTGACGCCGCCTCAAAAACAAACATAGAAATGCCATTCGATTTCACCCAACCATCTTCATCTTCTCCTCCTCTTTTTAACCTCCTATTCTCTTTAACAACATCCACAAACAAGGAAGGCAGGCGTCCCTTGTGATGTCAAGCTGGGAGTACTAGTAGGACTAGTCTTTTTTAGACACTGTGATTTGTTATGCAGTTGACGCAGGGGCTAGCTTGATCAGTGTCGACGACGACAACAATAATAATGAGACTGCAGATGCATTGATTAACGCCGAAAAAATATAATACAGAAAAATTCAGATTTGGGTCTTTCTTCTCGTGAAAAAAATCAAAACGAAACATTAAAAAAGCAGGGACAGGTACTTTCAGGTGGGTGGAAAGGATTATAGCCATATCTGCACGGCATAAATTCTGAGTTGGGAAAATTGAGGTAAAGCTCAATCGGCCTTGTGATTTAATCGAGGAGATTTGAGGGATTATGTGCAGAATATTTCAGATTTAAGCGCGGATTGCCCTGTTTTTCTTTTTGTTAGGCCGGCTTTGGAGAAGGAGAGAAGAAAGCATGGTGTCTACAAGGCGTGGTTCAGCTGGCTCAAAGCGGGCCTCTTCGTCTCCAGATCTGCCCGGGTCTAAGCGTTCCAAGGTCAAACCTTTTTGCCCTTTTTTTTCCCAGGCTTGCTTTTAGGAATCTTGGTTCTGCAATTTTTCTGTACATGTTTTGAAGATTTCTGCATTTCAGCTTGTGGGCAGGTTATTTATTTTGAATTTTTAGATTTTATTTGTTTAGGGAAAGTTTTAGACGCCCAGTATTTTGTTCGGTAGTCGATTCTTGGCGAAAGATTGTGTCTGGCATTTTTTGTAGTTGCAATTTTGTATCGAGCTTAGTGGGTTGTTTGGAGCTTTGGATTTAGGAGGTGGGTTCTGTTCTTTGAGCCGGTTGTGGTGGATTGACTCATCATCTGTTGAATAAATTTACGTCTTGTCTGCAGTTGCAATTTGGGATCGAGCTTGCTGGGTTGTCTGGAGCCTTGGAATTTGGCGTGTGGGTGCTTTCCTTGTTGGCTAGTAGTTGAGAAATTACTATGGCACACATTATCATTTGAGCCATTTTATATCCCCCTTTTTCGCTCTTAGCAGTTGCAATGTTAGTAGTTGAGGAATTGCTTCCGCACACATTGTTTTTTGATTCATTTACTTTTCGTCTAATACCTTAAGGGTTGCAATTTTGTTTTGATTGTATTTGCTTTTCCGTGGCTTTAGATTTGACCTGTGGGTTTTCTCTTTTTTACCTATTAGTAACGAAATTGCCACTGTTCACGTTTTTTTTTCGCATCCATCCGTAGCCTTTGTGGTGCTTGCATATTAGGATTGAGTATGTTGTTTTGGCTTAATCTTTAGATTTGACATGTAGATTCTGTTATTTTTGGCTAGCACTTAAGGAATTGATGTGGCACATGTCGTCATTTGGTTCAACCTTTTATCCTTCTTAGATGTTGTAATTGGGGATTTTGTATGTTAGGATTTGTGAGCTTTAGAATCGGTGTGTGGTTTCTGATTTTTTGGCAGTTGCAGAATTGCCATGGCATACATCATCGTTTGAGTCAATTCCTTGTTCAAAATAACATAAAAAGGAGGTTCCACGAGTAGAGGCATTTTTATTAAGACTTACGTTGTTTTTGTTCCATAGGCCGAGGTGCAACCAGAGGAAGAGTGTGTTCGTCCTGATGATAGCGTGAATTCAAAGGAATTGGCTTCTTCATCTAACCTCAATGAGCATCTGCAAGCTGATCTGCAAAATGATTCGAGCAGGGATGCTGTGATGACTGATGTGCCGGAGAATACCAACAAGGCCAATGAAGGCTTTTCTGCAGAGGCTGAAGGTGCCGAAAAAGTTGCTGAAGTTCCCCCAACTTCAGGTCATCAAAATTTCATCGAGCTGGCTATAAAATGCGCTTTATAGATCTGTACTAATGAAGATATGTCACAGTTTTCATTTTTCTTGTCAAACTGATATTTGTTTTTGAATGGCTTCAGAGGTGGAGAAGCCTAAGGCTTCCCCTGCAGGCAGCAGGTTCCAGAAGCATGACATGAGCCGTACTTGGGGAAAGCTCATTTCACAGTATCAACAGGTAAACTTAGACTTAATATGAATTTCGAAAGAATAGGAATAAAGCCATCACATTTTTCAAATCGGGATTTGTTTTTCCATCAAATCCTAGAGCTTGTTGCTTTCGAGGAAATGGTCCGCATATGAGGAAACGGTCCAAAACATCTAAAAATGTAACCAGGGTTCTGGAGATACCCTTAAAGGATTCAACTCTGGCTGAATACTGCTGCACCTGAATGACAAGTGAATAAAGGGGGTTCTGGAGACATTCTTACAGGATTCCAATCTGGCTGCAATCTGCCACACATGAATCACCAGTGAATAGAAGGGATGAGGTTGTGTGCACACCCTACATGATGTTAGTAGAATTACTATTCCTTGGAATTGACATGTAAGCTAAAAGGTATTCTGTATTTGCTGTGGTGAGAAGGTGTGCTTTAAGGAGTTTCCTATCATAAGGAGTCAATCAATGAGGCTACGAAGCAAATTCCATTTTAACAAAGATCTTTCCGGTGTGAGAAGTAGCGTAAAGAGTCTTAGAAGATCATGAAAAGAACTTTTTTGGGGGAAATGTTATAGCCTGCACCATTGCTCTGTCAGTTATCTAAATTGATGTATTAAAAATGTTTCAGAACTCACAATTAATGGGAAATAAAACATGGTGGTTATCCATTTTGGCATCTGACAGTCAAATATATTGGGCCTGAACCAAACCCTTCTATTTTGAAAATTTTTCTTCACCAGACACCTGTCTGTAGCTTAACAATATATTTGCGCACGTGCTTTTCTGCTTGTTGGTGCAAGTCTAACCTGTTTTCAGCCTCATTTGTTATCCAGTGGTGGTTACTTGACAAAATTCTTGCGTAGGAAAAGTTTTAAACTGCACTCTATTAGATTTTGTGAAGATTTTCAACACAATGGAATGCACACAGCTGTCAAATACACATGATTCAAACATTTGCAAACTAGCTCGCAGTCGACAGTGGTCTGGTATAAAATTGTACAAGTAAACAAATTGAAAAGTTTCAGAAGAAGTTCACAACATCAACTGTCTATCTGTCATGTTTTGGCTATAATTTTGTAATGCCATTTTATACAAAAGTGAAGTAGAAGTCTAACTGAAAAGATGATGAAATAGAAGATTCTCTCTTGAAATGATAATACAACGTGTATGGGGGAGGTGATAATTATGATTCAAATGTGAGTCACCATAGTCAAGAGTATTGTTGATTTGGTTCTCATCTTATTCTAAAATTAATTTCTAAAAATTGACTTTTAATATTACAAACAGGTTCATTAATTAATTGACATAACTGATTCTTAAGTATGAGGTAGATTTAGATTCAGACATTTTAGTAAGTTACCTGTTACTCAGAATCAACATAAAACAAACACTAGCTATTCATTTTGGCAACAGACAGTCAAAGATATTATAGCTAAACCGGAACCTTTCATTTTGTCAAATCTGTTTTGCTGGAAACCCATCCTAACATTCAAAAGACAAAAGAGTAGCACGTCTTTCTGATTATGGAGGAATGCCTTACTGGTTCAGAGTGATATTTTTAATTGATTGATGATTGTTTGGCAAAATTCTTGCTTAATCTTTGTACTTCCATGTATTTGTGTTCCATGTTCTTGTTTATTATTTGTGATCTTTTCCAACCTTTTTATGGGGAAATCTTTGAGCAGGCAATATAAAGTCATCTTTGTACGTAGTTAAATGTTCAGCATGGTCTACTTTTTTCCTATTGTTAGATTTCTGCAGTTTGTATGTTTGTGTATTTTTAATAATTGATTTAAATAGTGGCGAATTCATATTAGCAGAATCCAAGTGTAGAATTACGTGGCGCAAGTTTTAGCATTGGGCGAGGCAGACACTGCAATATCTGTATTAAGGATCCTTCTATAAGTTCAATTTTATGCAAGTTGAAGTATACAATGGTAATTTCTGTTATATATCCAGTTTTGATATTTTATGATAAATGAGAGTACATTTTTTGCATTTCACTGTCACAGTATTGTGGATATGTATTTAATCTGTTCAATATGTTCTAAATTGAATTGCATTTTTTGATGAAATAAAAAGCAGCAGGATGGTACTGTAGTAGTTCTACTCGAAATTTCAGGGAACAATGGGTGGGTTCAGCTCAATGGAAAGAATCTTAAGAAGACAAGTGTACCAATTAAAGGAGGAGATGAACTTATTTTTAGCTCATCTGGAAATCACGCTTATGTATCCTTTATATTCTACTTCTTAACAGCTCTGTCAAAGACTATAGAATGTTCTCAAACTCATCTTAAAGTTTAAATTTTGTCTATTATTTGGAATTCTCCTTAACTTTGAATTATAGATTTTTGAACTGCTAATAAATGAAAATATCTCAACTACACCATTATCTACTTCAGTTGGCATGACTGAAAATCAAACAGTTACAGGGAAGGCACCACCATTTGAAGCAAGGTCAGGAGATCCTTCAGCTGTAGCTGGAGCATCGATTTTAGCATCTTTGTCAAGTTTGCGGCAAGACTTGTCCATATTGCCCCCGCCTGCAGTTAATGGTGAAGAGATTGGGCAAGGAATTGATAGGCCTCAAATGCCTGCTCCATGTGATTTGTCAGATGGATCTGTCTCTGATATTGAAGTGGCCGGCCAAGCAGGAAAAGGGACCTCTGACACTGCAGGTGCAACAGATATTCCCATGAGTGAGAAAGCATCTGTTATTTTGTCTGCAGATATTACAGCAGCCAATGATCATTTAAATCTTGATAATCCAGATGCAGGGATTGATACAGATATTGGGAAATATCCTAGTTTTGATGAATCAATAAGACCTTTTTTGAAATTGCTTTCAACACCAGGTGGTACATGTGACATGGATCTAAATGGGAATCTTTTTAAGCAATTATGTGAAGAGAAGAGGGGTTTTGGAAGAGATGTTGATATGTCCACAGTGTCTGATAAATGCCAAAATTTGAAGGAAGACTTGAGAAAAGGAATTATGTGTGGCAGAGAGACTAATGTATCGTTTGATGACTTTCCTTATTACCTAAGGTATGTATTGCATTTTTTTTCATATATTATCTTGTTTGGTTTCCTATTTTTTTTTCTGCAAAAGATACCTAGGGTTAGAGATCCTCACTTTGCAAAAATATAGAATGAAGTGCAAGCCATGAACAAGGAAGACTCATTGGGGCTATATTATAGAAAGCATATTATCATGCTAATTTTCTCCTGAAATTATAGAATCTTATATCATTAACTGACTCATCATAAGTAGAAGCCAGATCATGCAGCCACTCATGTATAACTGATGTCATTATAGATTATTCATTGCTGTTTACTTGATAGATTATCTTCTGGTAATATATGATAGGGTAAGAATTCTCCACAGCTGTTTTAGATTACTTCAATTAAGTAACTGCCTGCCTCTGCAACTGTTGTCATAGATTGAGGGTGGTGATGCCATACATGCTTGAGCTTTCATGGGACAAGTGGTTCCAATATAACTGGTCCGAGTGTTGAAATACTGAACCATAAAATTAAAGAGATTCCAGTTATCCCCTCTTGCTTTCCTATTTTACAACTGGTTTTCTGATTATAATTTGTATTCATCATGGTTTTCTATGAGCTGAACTAGTATGGTTAAATTTGTGAACTATTTCATTTTAGTTTTCTTGTTGCTTTCACTTTAGAATATTATTCTCAAACCGTTTTGTGAAACATGCCAGTTTGTAATGTAGATTTTTTTCTGTATGCCTTTGATGATATCATTAATATAATTCTCTGTGATGATAATTTTGAAGAAAGCATTTTAAATTTGTAGTGATTCTAAAATGAGGCTGTAATAACAGTATCTCTGAATTGGTTTTGAAGTTTATTTCTACCTGATTGTTTCTGATCCTGTCCTCTGAATGCATTTATGAGGGCAACTGTCCTGTAAATGTGTAGTCTATTCATGAGGCACGAGACCCCATGTAGAAACAGTATATGTTAATTAGAATGGGTGAAATATTCAAGTTCAAAGCAGTTTGGAGCATAGAAGCAAAACTGTGAAAAAATTGCGAGTAATGGTTTTTAGCCAATTTTTGGCATGTGTAAATTGCAATTTTTATCAAGTTATGCTGACATTTTTGAAGATTTTAACCACAAAGATTGTGAATAAATTGTCATAATTTCATGGAAATCATGATTATTTGCGGGTTTGACCAAAAACTTGCCACATTTGACTGCTTTTGCCAATTTCAGGCAATTTTTTTTTCTGTGGAAACATATTCTAGTTGTTTAACTCCATTTTCAAGGGAATTTTTTGTGGAATCAGGGCATTTTCATGGATGATTTGAAGATTTTTTGGGCTGTCTTGCAGTCGTCATTTTAACCTTGAAACTTCACTTCACATTCAACTGTAATGCCCCTTATTGGGATATTCTTGGTTTTACACCTACAAACAATATTAATCACTCAAAACTGATATTAGTAATATTAAATATCAAAATTTATGATAATATTCAAATCAATACATTAAAGCATCATTAACATTTAAATTAACATCATTAATATTTAGGTCATAGCATATTCCTTGTAGCAAATCACATTGTGAATTCCTTGCAAATGCTTGCAAATGGCAATAGCAAGGCTGATCGTCCTTGAATTGACTAGAGCATGGAAGGTTAATATTTAGATCATAGCATATTCCTTGTAGCAAATCACATTGTGAATTCCTTGAAAATGCTTGCAAATGGCAATATCAAGGCTGATCGTCCTTGAATTGCCTAGAGCATGGAAGGTGGGCTGCCCTTCAACCTCTCAGTCCACCTTGGAGGCTTGCCATGCAACTTAATCAAGCCCAAGAGCATGGAAGGCTGGTCGTCCATTCTATCTCCTGTTCAACTTGATAAGAGCATGAAGGTGGGCCGTCCTTCATCCCTCGTGAACTTGGAAGGCTGATCGCCCTTCCTATTTGCAAGACACTCCCACAAATTCAAAACTGATTTCTCAAGGACTTTGCTAGATTATTGATGACTAAGCACCTCTTGGTGAATTAATAAATTTATCCTCAATGGCTGCAACAAATTATTTTCTAAATATTATTTATTGCTGCTCTCAATATATATTCTGAATTGATTTCTTAGATTTCTTTTCTTATTTGTGATGTCTTCCTCAAATGAAATGACCTCACTTTAATATCTTTCACTAGGAGGGGTCGCACCTCTTCCACAAACATATCTTTGCAAAGAGTCACAACTATTCCCTTAACTGCTGCCCTTGTTAGAATTGATCCCTTGATTAAGATTGCTGCCCTTGCCTAGAATTTTTAAATGCTGCAATCCTTTTTAGATACTTTGATTTATTTCTTACTTGGGTGGGGGCATGACATCAACATGTTGCCCTAATTGTATAAGGTTAGATTTTTGTTAACAAAATTCCTTTAAAAGAAATTTATATATATTTTTCTTAAATATTCATGTAAAACTGTTTACAACAATTTTAAGTAAATAATAATGGTAAAACTAAATGACATTTTAATATTTTATATAAAAAATTAGCTCAGGCTAATAAGCAACAATGGGATAGGGGGCATATAAAAAATTGTTCATATAAATTATTATACCCTCTTCTTGTTATTAACTTATTTAGAAAAAATGCCCTTATGTTGTGAGAAAATGCTCTAATCCCCAATCCTAAATGCTCATTTTTTTTTAGCATTTTGGTTATGGTCATGTTTTATATTTTTACTGGCAGGAAAACCTGCCAATTGACCTTGACGAGATCAATCTAGATTCTGAGTGGATTGTATATGAGGAGGCATACCTTCTTTTTGATCCTGAGTATTTTGATATTCTTAGGGAGGTCAACATTGATAGTGATCTATGTAGTTGAATGAATCAGGGTAGGCTCTGACATTGGAGCTTCATCATCAGGACCTGAAGCCCTCTAGTGTAGCTTTCCTTTTACTTAGTTGGTAACTTGAAGTTGTACAAAGCAGATTGCTATTTAAAATTTGAAATTTTAGTATCTTGTTATCATTTATGCACCATGCATTGTACAATGCAATTAATCAGTGATGTGAACATAAATGAAAAAAACTATATTCCAAAGTTCATGGGATAAACTCTCATTTTTATTTGCTCTTGATATCTCTATGTGATTTAAATGCCTTTAAATTCAAAAAACATCAGGTTTTTCTCTTTTTTCTCAATGTTTTTTGTGTTTTTTGAAAATCTGATTTTTTTCCTGATTAAATCCTGATGTTTTGATATTTTTTTGGGTTTGCTGATTTATTCGCAAAAACGAAAATGTTTTTTGCTGCTATGGTTTCTCAAGCAGATCTGTAAGGTTCATGCACTTTAGGAGTGTGATTTCCCCCCTGCAGATTCTAGAGGATGTGTTGTAAGGAGGCAGGCATATTGTGGAAGATTAACTATATTATTAAGTTAATTTTCCAATGGTGGTAAAGGATTCATGTGCTCTATAGGATGGTGGAATTCATCTATAGGGGAAATGGGGTATGAATGTAGTCATGGTGAGCATGCAAGAGACTTACATGTTCATTGTTTTGAGACTATAGTTCTCACAGGATGATCCTAGAAGCAAGACACTACAAAAGCAAATGCTATGATAAAGGCTTAGAACACTCAATATGGTCTCTGGTTTTCACTGAAATTTACAAGGCAAGTGTAAAACTTACAATTATAATTACAATTATAGGGGAACTAATAGTTCACACAGAAATGTTTCTGTCAACTTAATGTCCAAATGTCTGTTGATTTTGTTGTTGTGAAAGCACTTGGCATGGATACTTTTTGAACTAGGGTTGATGTTGCTTTTCAAGATTGTTTGGGCCAGGTTGGATTGACATGAGCATCATTATATTTTTGTTGTCAGACATTACACAGTTGTTGCTAAAACATATCTGGTGGATGCTGGCATCCTAAACTTATATGATATGGCCTATTATCATAGGGAATACTGGGGCTGTACACCCATTCTTTAAAAAACAATAGTCCCATTGTTCTATATTAAGTTTTTAACAGGTTCTTCATCTTAGTCACCACAAAAAAGCTAATGATAAAAATTCTGTTATGATAAATTATAACTGCCTTTATAGGGGTCCGCTTCTATCTGCACTTCCGAAAGTTTTAAGTGTTTGCTAAAGAGTATTCATATATTGATGCTAGAGGCTAACATCCAAAAAATGGCAGACATCCAGAAGTCAAATTCAAATTGTTTAATAATGGAAAATTTATGTGTAATAGTAAGAACTGAGATGGGAGGAACATGTTGTCTATTGGCATTAGGCGTTGATGCAAAAGATTAGATTCTACTGTGTTGTATATTGTTATGGGTCATTATGATATCCATCTTCACTTCATTTGATCTGAAAAATTAATGCGGTGTTCAGAGCTTGCACTTTTCTCTGATACTCAAATTGTCATTATAATTAGCTGTACTGGTACATTTCTACCTGTGGATGGACAATTTTCTCAGAAGCCACAATAATTCTTCCATGCGATATAGTTAATGTGGACAAGAATTAGAAATATCACCTGAAGTTACATGACTTATACAACTTGTACGCTGTTATCAGTTATACACATTCGAAATAAACTTGGCAAGGAAAAAAGTTCAACAAAGAAAGATATATTCTGTGATACATTTATTTTTTTGATTGGTAAATTCTCCTTGGGGGGTGTCCTTTGGCTTAGATGCTACAACCAAGGGGTATCTCTTCTATCAAATTCCTCTAGGACTTGGACCTGGTCTTCTTCATTGTGTATGCCACTTGGGGATTTGAATGCGGGTCTCCACTTGAAAGCCTCAATGATTCACCATTTGTCTTTATCTCATTTGACAATAACATATTCATTTAACAAACATCAAAATAAAGTTAAACACAAAAGCATTTTCCAAAGAGGGACTGGTCCTTATAATAAAATCTGCATCTTCAATGACATTATGCTTGTTTTGATGTCTTTGAAGTATAACCATGAAACTTGGACTTGAACTCAACACGCATAAGAGTTAACCAGGCATTTGGTGTAAAACTTGAAGAGTAAGGTAACACGTATTCTCAGCTACTCTGGAGGAGTATAATGATTTTGATTTGTCTGAGTAGTAGATGTAGGGAATAAGTTCCAATATAATTAAGTCATGTTTTGTTTCTCAGGAAACTCCTCCACAGCAATGGTGGCTTCCCTGTTCAATGAGGTGGAAGCACATATATGTTGACCACTGGGGCCAAGTTGTACATTTTACTTTCATATTAGTAAAGTCACTACTCTTTAGTATGTTTTATGTGGGGGTGAAGTAACAAATTTATACAGGTATATATTGATAGTCACAAAGGTGGGTTGAAAACTTAATTTTCTTGAATGTTAGTCATAGTAATGATTTGATTATTAACTATACGTTTCAGTTCTGTGGTGGATTGGTTAATGCTGACCATCGGCATTCTGGAACAGTTTATTCTTGTGTCCCATCTTGCTTATTGCTTTAGTGCCAAACTGAAAGATCTGATCTGGTTATGATACACCTAGACTTTTTGAAGAATTGTTTTGATATATTTGTTGGCGTGTGAATTTTGCTCCTAGCCTAATGCTGGGAAAATACTTGGTGTTAGTTTCATTGTTGTGAATATATTTCATGTGAAAAAACATAAAAATCATTGGCATTTGGGGTTGAAGTTGGTGTTGCAAGGTTTTTTGGCATGAGACCAATTGGCGCTTGTGTGTTGCATGGCTGGCATAGTAATTTACTTTGTCACAAGATATTGGGATCAATTGCCGAACTTTGTTGGGATTGACTGGTCCAATAACTTTCTATTTGAGTTTATTTTCACAGGGAGCCTGCACAGATAAGAAAATAGCTTGATTTTTATTATGATATTTCTCTCTTTTATTTGCCATTTGATGGTCTATATACAATGGAAAAGTACAGTGGCTATTTATGTAATAATATTATATTTATGTATATACATATATAGGATTACTTACCTTCAAAAGCATTTTGGTAGTGGACCTTTTGTGGTATGTTGATTTTAATAGCTTTAAAGCAAATCATCTGTTGATTAATGTTGAATTCAGTTTAATTTTTCTAGAATGTATTCATTATGTAGAGCTATGTTCTTTAATAACCGTTAAAATGCTTTTTGTTTGATTTACGTATAGTTTCTATCTTTTTACCTAGTTTTTGTTGATATTTCAGTCAGGGTTCAGTTGTTCCATTGGCAAGCTGATTATAATTTTACAATGTGTTTACAGTGAGAACACAAAGAGTGTGCTGATTGCATCAACATTCATACATTTGAAAAGGAAAGATTTTACAAAATTTACGATTGATCTTCCTACTATAAGTCCCAGAATATTGTTGTCTGGTCCTGCAGGTTTGTACTCTATTATTTTATAGAAATCCATGTAATCAGCATCGAAGCGATTTCAACTTCATATGATATTTGTTTCCTTTTTGTAGGTTCTGAGATATACCAAGAAATGTTGGTGAAGGCATTGGCCAACCATTTTGATGCAAAATTGCTTATATTTGACAGCAGTGCAATGGCCTTAGTAAGCATTGTCATTTCAGCTTCTGTAAATTTATTCTATGTTGGATGTCAGAGGAGTTTGACCAATTAATTTTTTGAGTGGGACATAAGTAATCTGGAAATGCTATATTCCATCTATGGTGCATAAATTATTTCCCTAGTTTTATTACAATTCCCTTTTCAAAGTTTAACGAGATTCAACTGGACATATCAATTTGAATTTTTAAGAGCAAAGAAATGCTATAATTGTTAGTGTAAATTTATTTTGTCAATTTCATATGGATCCTGAAACTAGTGTTTATTTTGTTACATTTTATCTTTGCTATATTTTTAATGTAGCTGTTTTGAATTAATATTTTAGGGCTCATCAGTGAAAGATGCAGAACTACTGAAGGAGGCCCCAAAACATGAATGTAAATTCCTTTCCTTCAAACAAAGAATAGGACATGGGGATAACTGGCCATCAAAAAGTAGTATGCCATCGACTACAGAGGCAGAAATATGTACTTGTAACCCTGCTTCTGCATCAAGTTCACAGTCAAAACAGGAGGCATCAGCTATACCTTCCTTTTCTGCTGCTGCTGCTGCTGCAAAACCACATACCTTTAAGACAGGTAGTTAGGAGACTTGGTGGGAGTTTGAAGAATTTTGATAGTAATATCTAGTCATATTTCAATTTATTTTACACTTAAGAGTTATGCTCATTTTTGGTGCTTATTGGATCTCTTTTTAGGTGATCGTGTAAAATTTGTTAGCTATCCTCAGAGTTCAGGCTATCTATCTCCTACCCAGGGTCCTTCGAGGTATAGTTTAAATGTTGTTGGCAAATATTTGCAGAAGCTAGCCAATGAAATTCATTTTGTAGATTAGATATAGGTTAAATGACTATGGTATGCTTCTAATGCTGATTTATTTATGAATGTTTCCTCTTGGTAACAAAGAGGAAGTTATCCTAAGGCTTTTATAGTTAAAGACCATTGACTCCAAAATTTTCAAATGACTGGTTAGATTGGTACTACTGTGTTCTTATTTATACTACTGTGTAGATTGGTTTAAACACTTAGGCAAAGCAGAAGGCAATCATTGACACAGAGGACGGGCCTCAAACTCTTGGTGATTATCGGATGGATGTGGAATTAGGATGCATTGTGGAATTGTTAAAAGATTTTTTCCTAAGGGGTTTCATGAAATGAAGGGCTTACTTCCCTCATGAGGAAAAATGAAACATGCCAAAGCCAATGAGAAAAAATCCATACAAAATGAATCTGAAGTTAAGATTGAAGGTCAAAGCTGAAATATATTAAATCATAAATGTTGACTGCAAGAATCATTTTTCCAATTGAGGAGTCGGAATTGGTTGCTAGTAAGGGCCATCATACTAGTTTGCACTTAATATTCAAGAGATGTTGAAAGTTACATATATGCCTCAATTTAAAGAAGTGTTTGTTTCCTACACAATCGGGAACACTTCTGGGTCATGTGATCTGTAAGGAAAGCATGTTGGTAGACCATACAAAGGTTGTTGTGTTCTTCCAGTTTCCACCCAATGAGAGGGATGTTTATTTTTAGGTCATACTGGCTATTATAGAAAATTTAGTAAGAACAATGTGCAAATAACAAGATCCTTGGAGGATCTCTTGCACAAAGATGGACCATTTATGTGGACAGAACAAGAAGAAGAAGTATTTGCCTTCTCAAAAGAAAAGCTAGCAAGCACACATGTCCAGCAATTCCCAGATTGGAATAAAACATTCCATGTGCATGTCAATGCCTTAGGCACTGCCATCAGAGCTATGCTTGCACAACCAGTGATTTTAAAATTGACCACTTGTTGTAATTAGCAGGGAGGAATTTAGCAACCACAATATGAAATTATACCACTTCAGAAAGAGAAGCCCTTGCCATGGTGTATGCTTTGCAATTTTTTTGACACTCTGTTAGCTACACTGTTTGTTTTTTACACTGACCATGAGGCTTTAAAGTATTTACTATTTAGTTAATAAACATGTGCTTCATGGTTGTATTTGTCATTGCATTGTGTTGTTTCAAGAGTTCCAGTTCTCTACCATGTTCAAACCTAGGAAACACCATTATGTAAATACAACTTATGTGCAGGGTAGTAGGAAATTTAATTTAGATTTCTATAGACACATGTATTATGTCCCTTGTTGTATGTATGAAATGAAACAAAGATTAAGGATATTAAAAAAAATGATTGTGTCAAATGAGTGGTGACAAGTCTTGGAGTCTCCAGATGTTTATATCCATCCATTGTAGCTCATCAGTATTAATCCATTGTGACTAGATTTGTTTGTTATTTTAGCATATTGCAAAGGATGCTTGATTTACAGGAGTCATTATAGCTAGTGACTATGATTATGATTGTAGTTCCATTGCTGATGAGAGGAAGTGATTGACTTATAGACTTATCCGTTCGACTGTTCTGTCAAATGGAACAGTTTTACCTTTAGGAGAAGGGAGAAGTTAGACGTGTTACATAATGCCTTGTGCCTAATGAATCGCAAAAACAGTTGAGGAGAGTCCGACAATGTGATGGGAAGTGGCACTTGAGATGTTGGTGGAGGTTGATAAAGATGAGGAGGACATGCAGCCAACATTGGTTGGTGTCCCATGGAGAAGTCATCTGATTCAATGTCTAGCAGTAAAGAAGAGCTTTCAAGGTTAATGGGGCATGTTTGATGATAGACTTGATTATTGAGTGTGCTACTTCATGCTTGCAGCTAAGTTTTTTGTGATTTGTAATGGCCAAACAAGTGAAATAGATAGTTCTGTTTTTTGATTTTCTGATTTCCACTGTCATGTGAGAGAAGACTCTTATAGATCATAGTTTCACTTTTTATAGAGTTCAGACTTTTGTTAATTTTCATCATCATTGATGGTATAACAATCAAATAACAACATCAAATTGGAAATGTGAATATTTGATTTTAGTGACCAATTTTCATCTCTTTAGATTGTTTAATGATATTTAATTTATTTATGCAACTGAAAAGATATAAAATATGTATACTATTTTATGATTCGTGCAAATGAGAATTGATGGGGAACGTGGATTGATAATGGGGTTTCTCTGACATCCAAATTGATGAGATTGCCTGAGGGACTAATACTCATGCTATCCCTGAGCAAATGTGAAGGACATAATTATCTCAACGATCAAGAATTATAGTTGGTCTAATCTGTTTAGTAATTGAATAGGGGTGACACATTACATCAGATCCATGCCTAATCTCAAGTTACCGGTTCGTTTTTGGATTCGGGTATGGGTACACGAATCTGGTATGGGATTTGGTCAAATTTTTTTTGGGTTTGGGTACGTTAATACAAAAAACATATAAAATCAGAAATATATACATATTTGCAGTAGTAATTAAGTTCAGAATACACCAACCATATTTATAGTCAAATAGTATAGCAAAAATACACCACCACTTTCATAGTCAATTATTAAAATATTAGTGATACTCAAATGTCATGATATAAATAACTTTGAGATTCAGAGGGCAGGGGCTAATATCATTTAGTCATTTAAGGGTTTCAAAATTAGATCTTAGTCATTTAAGGCATTAGAGTGTAGCTAATAAGGTTGTAGCTTCCTCGCATATATAAGTACTATTTCAATGTTGTAATTAAATGACTTCTAGATTTAGTAATTGTTTATTTCTCTCATTTCTCATATATGCTTTTTGCTTAAGCGCCTGCATGTTTGTACTTCTAACTACCAAGTTTTAAGGAACACTGGGCCTACTAGTATAATGCTTGAATGTTGCTTTCTCTACTGGCTAAAATAATTTAATATATGCAAATCTTCAGGCCTAATCTCAAAAGATAATAAAAATGCAGTTAGAGACCTGCTGATCATACTGACACAAAGCTGCATTGCAGGCAAAGTTAGTCAGAACTTAGAACAGATATAAGACACTAAAACTAGAATGGTTAAGAACAGACTTCACATCCGAAGTAGATATTTCTAAAAACAGGATCTTGACAAAACTTTTAGTCAAAAAAATAATTAAAAAATGCAAAAAAAGGCACTTTTTCCGCGGCTTGGGCGTTTTGACATCTGGATTGGAGTTGGATTCGTTGCGGATTCAGTTGGGCATATCCTGGACGAATCCATAGTGGCCTTTCGAATCCAAGGTGAATCCACAGTCATATTTTCGTACCCTGTCCGAATCTGAATCGTACCGAATCCAAATTTCCAATCCAGTACGAATCGTATTGTATCCAGGGGATGGGAGTGGCGAATCAGTAACTTAGCCTAATCTCATCCATATGTTTGGCTCATATACTCATATACTCCTTTCTAACTATAGGGTAGGGGATTTACCCATTGTATTCCTTGTGATATATACAAATGTATTGTTATGATGAAGAAGCACCCCAACTTAAAAGAAGTCTTCTCTTGTTCCAACCAATAAAAGCATTGTTCGATAGCTAGTTGGGGAACTCATTCCATAGTATTTTGAACCCATGACAGTTATAATGCTTATTTCCATAGCAAGCTTTTGAGATGAACCTCGAATGAAGGTATTTCATGGAAGTAAGGAATGTAATCTAATAGGAGTCAAATATTTATGGTATTTATGGAGTGGCATTGACATTGTGTCTGAACTCAGTGTTTGTTCTCCTCCCAATTATGCTATCTCTAGCCCATCTCATCTCCTCCCCCTTCAGCAGGCAACCATCTCTAGTTAATCTCTGGTCAAATCTTGAAGATCAAGAACCTTGAGGGTGTTAACATTGATCATTTTCCTTTGACCATTTTCAGGCAGTGATTGAAAAATAAAGTGGTGCCAGTTGCACGAATAATCAACCATTAGTATTGCTCACATGAGTGAATAGCCATCGAGTCTCAACTCCAGCTGGATATGAACATCAAAATCATTCATGTAAGTTGAGAGGAATAAGACGATTGCAGAGATCAAATTTGATTATGACTGACAAAAATATTGCTGATACGTGGAAAGAGAAGGAATAAAAGACTTTAGCTGGTTGCTCTGGAAATAACAATGGTGGTGATGCTCCTCTAGTTAGTGACTCCCATACCATAGCTTGGGATGATGATGATCTGCCTGATTGCTGTTGCGAATGGACTATAGATAAGGATTGCTGATCTGATTGCTACATACACGGTATGATTGGACCTCCTCGAGCATATTCCTCATGAATTATGCATGTAATAATACATAAATATACGAGTTGCCAGTGGCAAATGGAAAAAAATTAAACTGTGGGTTCAAAATTGGCAATGACAATCCATATCAAACAAAGGCATGAAAAATACAGTCCAAATCTGCTGATGATTTGTACTAGTACTATGGTTTACAATCTTGGATGCCAAGACTTATTCAATTTGTTCCAAGATTAGGTATTCTTTCTAAGATTTAATCAGGAGAGATTGCCTCAAGTATATTCAACTATATATATATATATAACAAACAAAGGCACAAGAAATGGAGTCCAAGTCTGCTGACGATTAGCACTAGTACTATGGTTAACAATCTTGGATGCTAAGATCTATAGAGTATCCAATCTTGAAACAAATTGAACAAGTCTTAGCATCCAAGATTATCAACCATAGTACTTCTACAAATCTTCAGTGGACTTGGACTCTATTTCTTATGCCTTTCTTTGTTATTGATTGTCATCATTGATTTTGATCCCGCAATAACATTTTTTTAATATAAATATATGTGTGTGAGTGCGTGCATATACTATATATACATGCCATCTACAAAATATGGGATTTTTTTTGCCATCCACAAAATATGGGATC
>VDFB02135216.1:0-13723 GCA_007258455.2 Sequoia sempervirens
AAATGGCATTTGAAGGGTAGTGTAGATGTTTGTGCAATGGTTGGAGGACTGTTCCTATTGAAATTCACGACTTCTAAGGATATGCTCTATGTTCTATCCTCGGGCACCTGGGTTTATGGGAAACATAGCCTTTCCCTCTTTCGCTGGAAGCCTGGCTTTGATCCTACTGTGGACCTCAATAAATTTTCTCTAGTCTAGGTCTGGTTTCTAGGACTGCCATTGGAATACTAGGGCGAGTCAATATTCCAATGTATAGGAGGCTTGATGGGCCACTTCATTACTTTGGATACCATCACTAGAATGAAATCTAGGTTTGTCTTTGCTAGGTTTTTGTCAATATTGATATTAACAAGTCTCTACCCAATTATGTGACTTTGACCTCTAAGTATGGGTCTTGGAACTAGAAAATATGTTATGAAAATGTTGTGGTTTACTGTCAAAAGTGATCCAAACCCAGGCACCTCATTTATGACTGTAAGTCCACCGTAACAAACAAACCTATCCCAAGTGATCCCCTGATGGATAAAATCATAAATAACTACCCTTCCAAGAATGAGATCCTAAAGACCATTGATTCCTCGACCAAATCTGGTCCTTCTAAAAACCCCACCACATGCTTGGTTGTGACATCACCAAGCAAACCCTCTCTATCTAGCACAAACTTGGCTATGAAAATGCTCAATAAACCCACCCCTTTGAAGGTTGAGTCTCCTTCAAAGATTATCTTATGTGAAACAATGATCACCGAGGATTTGAAGGTGGATGTTTTGGGAGATCAACCCCACCCAGCTAATCTGGGTTTGATTAAGGATATGAATGAGGGAGAAATACTTGGAGTTGTTTTAGATGGGGAAGGCTCTAAAGTTGGAGGGATAAATATAACTGACCTATCACATAGTCAAACCAATGAAGAATATGGTTGGACAACCCCAAAGAAGAGAGGAAAACAAAGGAAGGCAGATGTGGGAGTGGATACCAAACCAAGAAGACCTAACCAATGACAAACTAGAAATAGAGACAACCAAAGATATTGCTATTGGGAAACGAATGACATTAGAAGTGTCCTCAAGAAGATGTCTAAATGAAATTCCTACCCTGGAATGTGAGAGGGCTAAATAGGCCCCATAAGCAACTTGCTCTAAAGAATTATGTTTGGGAGCACAAGCTTGATGTACTATTATTACAAGAAGTCAAAATGAAAAAAAAAAAAATTGAACCCATAGCTAAAAACATTTGGTCGAAACTCACTTTTCCTTTAATGATGTGGATGGGGCTTCAAGAGGGCTAACTATTATTGGAACCCTAATAGACTTGAGGGTATTGAACTATTTCAAAATAGGAATAGCTTGGGTATCCAATTCACCCACTCTGGGTCTTCTTAGATGTTGATAAATATTTATGCCCCCAGCATAAGGAATGCTAGGAAGGATATTTGGCAAGAAATCACTAGTTGAATCCAGAATAATAAAGGGTCCCATTGGTTAGTGGAAAGAGACTTCAACTCCCCTTTATATCCCTCTAAAAAATTTGGAGGAATGGTGGATTATATTGATAGTATGGCTGACCTGGCTGATCTTTTAAGTGATACGGGGCTGGTGTACATTGACCTATAGGGCCAAAACTTTACCTGGACTAATAGGAGAATGGGAGATAACCTTATCTAGGTCAGACTCGATAGATTTCATTTTTCCCCTAACTGGACAACTCTACTTAACTCCAATCTATTGGTGCTTCCCCAAACGATCTCTAACCATAACCCCTTGCTGCATACCTTGAATGAACACTTAGCTATTGGTCCCTTTCCTTTCTATTTTGAGATAATGTGGAACTCTCACCCGGACTTTAGGAATAAAGTTGCTAATTGGTGGAATGTTCCTATCCATGGATCCCCTGTGTTAGGTTTTTCCACAAACTTAAGTATATTAAAAACATGGTTAAAGGTTGGAATAAATTAGTGTTTGGGGATGTTCTCCACCAAAAAATGGTGACCACTGATAAACTTAAGGTGACCCAAAAAATGATGGAGGATGGGGATGTCAGTGTGTAGACCTGTCAAGAGGAGAAGGATGAACGTACTAAATGGGACAAAGTTTTGAAAAAGGAAGAAATATTGTGGAAGCAAAAATCTAGAGTTCAATGGCTAAAAGGATATTGCACAATTCCTTCTTCCATGTCTCGACCCTTAAACATAGAAAAAGAAACTAGATAAAAAAAATGAAAGTTGATTTGGGAATAGAAGCTACTACTTCGGCTTAAATCAGTTCAATGGCCTCTAGATATTTCCAACTTGCCTTATCCAAGCCTTTGGAGGTTCCTAACTCTGTTGTTGATGGCTTGTTACTGGATTCCATACCTAATTCGCTTACTATTGTAGATAATGATGTTATTCTTAGTAATGTCACTATTTAGGAAGTTAGAGTGGTTATCTTTAGTATGGGGGCTTTCAAGGCCCCAGGATTAGATGGTTATCCCCTGAGCTTTTTCCAGGAGTATTGGAATATTGTGGGTGAGGACTTTTTCTTATTGCCAAGGACTTTTTCAAGTCGGGTAAACTCTTAAAGCAAGTAAACCATACCTTTTTAGCTCTCATCCCTAAAAATGAAGACCCCTAGACCATGGCTAAATTTTGACCAATCAACCTATGTAATACCATCTACAAGATCTTGACCGAAATTTTGGTTAACCATCTAAAAAAATTTCTTGAAAAAATGATTAGCCCATGTCAAAAGGGGTTTGTCTCAGGTTTCCATAATATAGATGTTGCAATTTCCACACATGAAATCATACACTCCATGGAAAAATGTAATTGTGCTGGTATGGCCTTTAAGCTTGACATTTCAAAAGCTTATGACAAAGTCCTATGGATTTTTCTACTCAAAGTAATATCCAAGTTTGGGTTTAATCAGAAGGTGGTGAATCTCATCTTGGAATGCACAACTACGGTGAAGTACTCTATTTTTCTCAATGGGATCCCTCATGTGTTATTTAATGTTGGTAAAGAATTAAGACAAGGTGACCCCCTTTCACCTTACTTGTTCACAATGGTTGTTGATGTCCTAAGAATGAATGTCTCTAATATGTTGAGTAATGTCTCTATTAAGGGGATCAAACTTTCCACCACCCTTGACCCAACTCCTATACAATAGTTTTTGGATGATACCATCCTTTTCGGCAAAGCCTCGATGTTGGAAGCAAGGAAATGGAAGAATTTCCTAAATATTTATGTTGCTAGTTCGGACTAGTGCATAAATTACAACATAAGCATGATTTATTTTTTTAACAGCACTCAAGATTTGTAAAATAGAGTGACAGTCATTTTGGGTTGTAAGAGTTCTTCTCTCCCTTCAGTGTACCTTGGTCTCCCTCTCACTATTAAAGAAGTCACTCCTACTTTCTGGAACTCTGTTCTTGAAATAATTCAAAGAAAATTGGTCAGGTGGAAAGGTTCAATCCTCAGTTATGCTAGTAATTTGCAACTCCTTACTGTTTTTCTTCAAGGGATCCCAATTTACTTCCTTTCCATTTTCAAAATACCTAGATTTATAGCTGAAATTTTTGAAAGAATTCAAAGGAACTTCCTCTAGATCGGTACAAAGGAAAAAAATAAAATGGCTCTTATAAGTTGGGATACATTCTATCTTCCCAAAGCTAGTGGGGGATTAGACATAAGGAAAATGCAACCTACCAATAAGGCTCTACTTGCTAAGGTTGGATGGGATCAGCTAAGGAATGGGAAGGATAGGTGTAGAATCTTAAATGTGAAGTATCTAAGCAACTTCCCCCTGATTAGGTGTATCTTTGGTGAAAACCCCAGTGGTTCCTTGATACGGAATAATATTTGTAAGATGAAAAGGTTGCTTCAATCTGGGTTGAAATGGAAATTGGGAAATGGTAGCAATATTAGGTGTTGGGATGATCCCTAGTTGATTGAAATTCATCTCTTTCGATCGGACAAGAACCTGTGGTTCCTACTAAGTTGTTCTTTGGTAGGAATGTAAGAGACTACTTGTGTGGTCTTCCTGGTTCTATGAAATAGAAAATATTGGAGTTATGTTTTCCTCTTTCCCTTGAGTTAAGACACCTAGAAAGGACCCTGCAAGAAATCTTCTTGCTAACTATAATTCCCATCTCAAACTTGGAGGAGGAATTTTATTAGACTAAGGAAATAAAGGTTAACCTCTCTGTCAAGATTTCCTACGATTTGTTTAATGTTCAGGGGAATGAGGACAAGTTATGGAAACAAGTATGGAATAGACAGCTAACTCCAAAAATTAATTTCTTTTGGTGGGCACCTTGTCACAATAGGATACTCACTCAAGAAAACTTAAGGAAAAGGGGATTTCAAATATTGAATAGATGCATGCTTTGTAAGAATGATGAGGATTTTTTCCCTCATCTGTTACTCCATTACCCGTTTGCTACTGAAGTTTAGGAATTGGCTTTTGGAAGATTAGGGATTCACTAGACCATGAATGCTAACCTTAAGAATTTTATTGAAAACTAGGTCGGCCCTTGTCAACACCCTTTGCCTAAATAAATATGGCAACAGATCCCCCCTATTTTATGCTGGTGTTTGTGGAAAGAAAGAAATAATCAGAATTTTAGAAGTGTGGAAAAAATACCTAAGGAGGTATTTGACATTGGTCTCAGAATCATCACTGATAATGTCTCCTTATATGTTTGGAAACCCCCAGACAGAGCTCCTACTAGGTGGGAGATCAACATGGCCAAATCATGGAATAGGAAATTAGAGATCAACTCCTTTGACAACTCTAAAGCTCTTGCTAAACTTACTACGGCATGGAAACCCCCTAATATTAGTTGGCATAAACTTAAATTTGATGGTGCAGTATAAAGGGACCCTGGTTTGGTAAGCCTAGGAGGCATTATCAGAGACCCACAAGGAAACTTGGTGGCGGGGTATGTTGGTGGCATCGAAGCGCAGACATCCACGACAACTAAGGCTAGAGCATTGCTCAAGGGAGTTAACATTACTATCACTCTTGGCATAAAAAACTACACATTGAAGGAGACTCTAAAGTGGTGATTGATTCCATCAATCTTAATCATTGCCAAGGTTGGAGTATTAGAGACAATCTATTGGATATTTATCTTCTTAGTTACCAAACTTGACAGAAAGAAACTAACCCATATTTTTTGTGAGGGAAACTAGGTGGTTGATTCTTTAGCCAACTTGGGCTCTTCATGGGCTCTATATAAGTATTGGAGAAGACTAGGTTCCCTCCCTGTGAACATACAAGGAATTATCCTTGCAGAAAAACAAAAAAACACTACTGTGAATGATGAAATCTAAGATTTCTTTTGTTACAAATTACATTTGGTACTACTCCCTTGGGCTCATGGTGATGTGGTTGTTGCATGATGAGTTGGAGGGGTGCGGGTGGAAGTTTGGATGGGATTCATGAATTTGGTACTACTCTTGTGGGCTCATAGTGATGTGGCATTGGCATGATGAGGTGGAGGGTTGCAGGAGGAAGTTTAGATGGGGATCAAGAAAGATTGCGAGGAGTAGATAGTCATTTCAAAATATTCATGAGTTGTCTTGTCAAAAGTACCATTTTTGGAACCACATTTATGGAAATGTGCATAAGGAAAAAATTAACTTCATTTTTTAGCTAATAATGATTTGATTAATATCATGACGGCTTTTGGATTATCTTTGAGGTACCTAAGTAAGATTTTTTTTGGCCCCATGGCCCTAATCTCTTTGGGAATGACCACTAGTACATGGTAAAATCTGATTGCCTTAATTAGGAAAGATTTTCCATTATGGTATGGCGGTGTCGATAATTGGGGTGTGTGTTTTTCCTGTTGGCATTTTGAAATACCTCTTGCTATGTTATTCCAACTAAATATCTCTAATAGAATGCCTTTAGGGTCATGATGAGAAGCTTTCAGTGCAGTTCATGAGCTCATGGAATGATAGGAGAGTCACAATTGGTGGCATCTCCTTTGAAATCGATGAGGAGGTCATAGCCAAAGCTACAAGCCTGTCATGCATGAGCCAGAAGCTTAAAAAGAATACTAAAGTGTAGGATTTGGAAAGCCTCCATACATTCTACTGAGGAAATGAGAAACCAACAAAGTTGCACATAGGGTTTGAAAGGGAGTCTTTGTCGAAGCCTTGGAACTAGGTATGTTTAGCCATTATGAAGTACATTATGTTGGAGGGGAGATTCAAAGTGTTTTATTTTTACCATTTTCCCTTGTTGAACCATCTTAGACATAAAATCCTCACAAGATTTTCCTTTTTCCTTCTTTCATCTCTTGAAAGTTTTGTTAGGGAAACCTTAGACTTGGCTGTTAGAAACCCTGACAAACCACCACCTTTTCCCCTACACCAAGGACTAGTTCTTCATCTATACCACTTCCAACTGGCATTTTGTCCCCCCAAACCTATTTTGGCTATTAGAATTGAGGAATAAGAAGCCTTTGACCATTCCCTTGATTAACCTTCTTCGATCGCCTTGGTTGGACCCAAAAGAAAGAATCCCCCTATGCCTAGTGAAACCCTCGATGACCTTAAACCTAAACCCCTAGCTAAGAAGAAAAAAAGGGATGTGGGTCTAGCTTAGTCTAAATTAGTTGTTGGACTTCGTGAATTAAAGAACACTCCCACTAAAAAGGATAGTAAATCGGCTACCAAGAACAAACCTGAACCAAAAAAAGGGAAAAAAGGGCACCCTATGCCATGTGGTGGATCCGAACATAGACACTAAGGAGGGGGACTCTTCTAATAGAGATTCCCATGGGGACACTATTGTTGTTGCTAGTGTGGACTTAGCGGTGGAGCAAACTAGAGTCATACATTCTAACAGATTGGTCAAGAACAAAAAGGGCCTTATTGATGAGATTTCTAGTGATTTTGGGAAGAAGGGGGGCAAGGAGGAGAGCAAACAAAATACCATTAAAGAAACTGAAGATTATGTTGAAGAGCCAAGCCATTTTCCTAAGCTAAACAAAATGATCTATGAAGATTCCACTCTGAAATCCTCTGAACACCTGGTTGGGAATGATGGAGCATAAAAGGTGGAAACTAAGAAGAAATATGATCTCAACAATTTTCTATCTCGAGTTCAAAAATTGGAAAGGAAATTCACTAGGCTAATGCACTTCATGGTTCAAGTCATCCACAAGTTTGTTGTTACTTTGTCTAACATGTTGTGTGAGGAGGTTGACAAAAAGAATGTTGATGAAGGACCTAGCAAAAAATGGGTGTGTGATGAGGTTTTGGATCTCCTCTTTGAGGACTGGGAGGGCTTAGCAAATTAAGGGGTTGGGTGTGTTTTGTTGGTGGGTGGGTTTTCTTTTTGTTGTCGATCTACTATTGTTGTAAGTTTTTGGTGTCTATCTATTGTTTCTGATACTGGATTATTTGATGTTAGTTTTTATTTTTTGATCCTTTTTGTTTGTTTGGGCTCCTAGTGTAAAGGGTACTACACCTTATAAATGTAGCTTATCTTATCGAAAAATCAATGCATGTCTCTAAGAAACCCCCATTGTAGACCCTACATAACCTTTTTCCAACCTCAATTTATCAACACCATCCTTAGTCAAACCTAATTATCAATGTTTAATAGTTTGTGGTTCACACCAAGGATCTTATCAAATTCTTGGACACCTATAAATTAAGGATTGTTCAAATTATAGCATGCCTCCATTCGATAAAATATAGTAATAAAGAGAACATCTCAATAATAGTGGGTGAAGACAATATTCTTCATAGAAACCAATCTTAGATTATGAATACCTTCAATTATCACTACTACATGTTACTCTTCATAGAAACCTCCATTAATGATCCTTAGAATATATTATGGGTGACTATATCATAAAAAAAATTGATCAATACTATAGTTGATACCTTGACAAGATCTTAATGATGGACAAATACGATATAACTCTCAATTGCATGGCTACTAAGAAGAGCCCCAAAATGAAGAATGGGTAATATATTGGTGGTTAAAGGACCATCACTCTTTCAATTCTTCTTATAAGATTATATCTGAATTCCCGTCCCTTAGGATGAAAACAACCACTCAAGTGATTGTAATATTAGAATAAAAAGATAAGTGACATGAAGGGAAAACCCGTAAGTGGATATGCATTACACAACATATGAAAGAAATAAACCAAAATAAAATACATAATATAGAAGGTGAAATAAGAATGAAAGAATATGGGAATTCACAACAAACAAGGTATACTTAATTCTAAGTTAATGATTATTATATTAAGTACTTTATTATCAATGAAAAGAATATAATTAGTGTAATCCATCTTTCCATCCTTCAAAGGATTAGATATGATGAATCCCATATTATTCAAATTAATGATGTCCTCTTTTTTTTTTATTATTTATTGGCACATATATCATACTTTGTTCATAAGGATATTTTGAAGGTATACACATATCCAATTCACTACATATATGTGCCATACATTGTTTGTATTTTGATAAGTATTGAGCAATATTTCTATGATTGTGGTTTAATTCTTTATCATATCATAAATAAAATAATATTTATGTCATATTCATGTGATTGATATATAGTTCATCATCATTCCAAGGAAATGACAAAAGACTCAAACAAAGTGTGACTTTAAGAATATAAAGAAAAGGGAATGAATGAGGCTACTTCGTGAAAGTAGGAAATTGAGCACCATGTAGAAGAATACATATCATTGTTTCCAATTGAAGATTAACATGAAGCATCCACTTAAGGCATGAATGATAATAATTTCAATAATTAAAGTAAATGAATACAAAATATTCATGCAATGAAGAAATTAAATCTTAAAGTTGAAGGTATGTCATTTTCCCATCTCAAGTTAAAAGTATGGTGTGTTTCCCATCTCAAGTTGAAGGTACACTATCTTTCCCATCTCATCTCGAAGGTACATAATATTTTCCATCTCAAGTTAAAGGTACATCATCTTTCCCATCTCAAGATGGTATTGAAGAAATTCCAAATATTGAGGCAAGTTTAGTATTAAGGAAACCTTATAGAATTTTACATGAAAAGCCTAAGTTTTTAATTAAAATAAATGATATTGTTTTTAAAATGATGGTTGATAAGATTCCCAAATATACTTGTTGAGGAAATGTGAACAAAATATGGAAATTATTTTTAAAAAATTTAAATAAATCAAAAGATGTTAATTATTTATTTTTTTAGGTAAAAGTGGTAGAGCCACTATATCATATATTATAGAGAAAAAAATGAGTATTACATAGATTCCAACGAGAAAAAAACCAAAGATATCCCTAGGAGATAGGGGTAAAATTACAATTGAACAAGACACTAATCTGTGAATCTTTCAAAAGAGCTAGCTAACTCCGAAGTCGGATAGAAGAATTGTTGAACACGCCCTGAGATGAAGAGGGGGAGTGAATCAATCTTTTCAAAACTTAAACCCTTCAGCAAACTCAAACTTCTTTACCAGATTAGAAACCCTCAAACAGATTAGCAACAAAGAAAGATATAGAAATTCAATTCCTTAACAGGGTCAGCAACCCTCAACAATTGAAGATTCAACAATTTAACCCTTAACCAGATCAACAACAAAGAAAGATATAGCACTTTAGTTCCTTAATAGGGTCAACAACCCTCAACAATGAAAGATTCAACAATTCAACCCTTAACCAGATGAGAAGCAATGAAAAATGAAACAAGGAACACACATTCACAAGATAATACCAAATTTATGTGGAAAACCCAGTGAGGGAAAAACCATAGTGAGAGTTAACTCACAATATATGCTCACTTCTTACAAAATTTACAAGGCTCACTGCCAAAATACTTACAAAATAAGGTGCACAACCTTAGGGAAATATGCAAAGGACTTGCATACTAAAGTGCACAACTTCAAGGAAAGATACAAGGACCTGATGAGATTCACTATCTCAAAGAAGGATACATAAAGATTTAGAATTTACAACATATGTCAATAATACACTCTACTAACTAAGGCATTAAAGCACTTATGATCTATCTTCACACACTTTTGTACTACTTCTACGTGATATTTAATTCATTTCATTCTCACCTACTCTGTAATTGATTTGATCTTTCATTTATATGCACTACAAGAACACAAAACATCAATTAGGTTAGCTAGGAAGAAGATAAACAATAATCTCAACAATTCAACCACAAAAACATAGTGTGGTCCTATCCAAGATATAGAGAGGACCAAAAACATTCTTATTACATATTCTAATGTGATCCCAAACAACTCACATGCTTATACACATCAACCCAAGTCAACAACAAGGTAACATGTAGATGAAATGTGTAGCACAATATCGGTTGATCGAAAAACATACTTGCAACTAAATTTTACTCAATGCATAGTTCTTAACAAGATAGTTCAAGACCCAAATCCATCTTAACATAACTTCATATGCTAGCACAAACCCCTAAGCACAAGGTGCAAGCAAGATAACTAGCCCTGTCAGCTAGATATCCACAAATTTCTCATAAGACCAACTCAAACACAATGCAACACCAAAGAGATCAAACACTAATATGTAGATCACAAAGAGATGTTCCATGAAAATGTAACAACACTTCTAGACTTATTTTACACTGTCATTCCATCAATAGCTACCGCAGACCAAATAAGAGCATAACACTTCATGCCAAAACCACAAAATATACAACCACGAGATAGAACATTAAAAAAAACTTGCAGACCACTTCAACACATGAAAAATGAACTGAGACATTGCACAAAAATTGAGAGAAATTTAACCAATCCATAGGAGCATAGACATCAATATGGAGAAATGTGGAGCATTTTTCAAACCAGTCCAAATAACTAACAAAACTACCAAACTACTGCAATCAATAGAAACCTCCCTGGAAACACTGGTGACCTAAAAAGATAGGAGTGCAACATCCATAGAGCACAAACATTGAATCCCAAACTACAAGACCATATCTTCAATAGTGGAGGAATGTAGAGAATTCTTCCAAATAATCTTCAACACAACTTCCTAGAACATAAACTTTTCATCAACTTGTGAAAGCTAGAACAATCTTGGAGCAACACTTACTTCCTCAGGAACAACAGAAGATATCATATAGCATATTATAAACCATCAACAACATCTCTCCACCATCAACATTACTTCTAATCCTCATCTTAATATATCATCATGATAACATCTCTAGTGATAGCAACCATACTCAATACACCATTACTTGACATCAAACAAGGCATGAAATCCAACCATGAACTTCAGTAACACCACCATATATCAATGAAATCTAATTCCAAACAACTTCACAAACATTATGCAACAAACTCACCAAGTGTTGAAAACCAATTCAAACAAACACACCAAGTGTTGATAACCAATGCCAATAAACACACCTAGTGTTGACAACCAATTCCAAAAAACACACCAAGTGTTGATAAGTAATGCTAATAAACACACCAAGTGTTGACCTTACAACAATCTCCTCAATTGTTGACAACCAATGCCAACAATACAACCAATGCAAAAATCTCACCAAGTGTTGACATAAATAAAACTAATTCCAACAATCTCCCTTTACATTGATGGCAACACACACCTACTTATCCCCTTCAACATCAAGGACAAAGAACCACACACACCTGCACATTAAACACAACAACACATACTTTAACTTCGTGCACAAAGAGCTAAAGATCTTTAATTAAAACAACAACACATTCCTCCCCTTTGACCACAAATGCACATCCTCTCCAAATAACTATACCAGATCTCCCTATCAAAAACCTTATTTCCAACATCATGAACTCTCCAAACTCCCCTTACCACCAACTCCCCTTGAGGGTAGCACACATCAATCTAGGAGAAAAGATATGACATGAATTTCTCCCCTTGGATAGATTCATGAATTGCATCTAGTTAGAATAAGGAGGGGCAATAACCCCTAAATTTTTTTAGAGATACTCAAAAGTATCCTTTGAAAGTGCTTAGTGAAGATATCTACAATCTGATCCTTAGTAGGCACATACTCCAATTTGACTTCTTGTTCTGCAACCTTCTCCTTAGAAAGTGATACTAGATAGAAATGTGTTTGGTTCTTGAATGCATCACCAGATTCTTGGAAATATTAATTGCATTGGTATTATCACACAATATAGGAATGGGTTCATCATATACCACCTTTATATCCTTCAAATTCTTCTTCATCCAAAGCACCTAGGTGCAACAAGATGTTGTAGCATATATTCAACTTCTGCTATGGATAAGGACACTAAGTCTTGCTTCTTACTAAACCAAGAGACCAATCATCTCCAATAAAAATGCACTTCATTGGTACTTCTCCATCACCCACACATCTTGTCTAATCAACATTAAGTATTTAAGCACATAAAGAAAAAAATCATCCTTCTTATACACAAACCATAATCTAGATTCCCCTTCAAGTATATGAATAGTCTTTTTACTACTTTCTCAAGAGTTTTATTAGGATTAGCTTGATATTTGGAAACCATCATACTGCATGCATAATATCAAGTCTAGAAATAGTCAAGTACAACAAACCTCCAATCATAGACCTATAAAGAGTCTGATCAACCTCTAGAGACTCATCAATTTTTCTTAAGTGACAACTAGTCACCATAGGAGTACCTACTGGGTTGGAATCCTCCATGCCAAACTTTTTTAACATCTCCTTTATATACTTAGCTTTAGAAATAAAGATACTACCATTTAGATGCACAATATGAAGCCCGAGGAATAAATACAACTCACCAATCATAGACATCTCAAAATCTTTTTGCATCTCTTTTGCAAACTTTTTACACATATTGTCATCTCCAAAAAAGATGATGTCATCAATATATACAACTAAAATCAAAATATTTTCTTCTTGAACCTTAATGTAAAGATTATTATCTGCAATGCCTTTCTTGAAACCTTGTTCAAGAAAATAATTATCCAACTAAGTATACCAAGCTCCTAGGAGCTTGCTTGAGTCCATACAAAGCTTCTTAAGTCTACACACCATATGGGATCTTCTAATAACTAGAAACCATCTGGTTTCTAAATATATACCTCTCCCTCTAGATCACCATTCAAGAAGGTTGAATTTGCATCCATTTGATACACTTTGAAGTTCATCTGAGTAGCAAAAGAAAGAAACATCCTTATTTCATTCATTCTGGCCACCAGAGCAAAAATCTCCTCAAAATCAACAGACTCAACTTGAGAATATCCCTTACATACCAATCTGAACTTGTTCCTTACAACTTCACCATCTTCATTCAGTTTGTTCTGAAGCACCCACTTTATTTCTATCACATTCTTATCAACTTAGGTCTAGGAACCAATTCCCAAGTTTGATTCTTCTCTATCTAATCCAGTTCTTCCATTTCCTTTATCCAACCATCATCTTTGGTAGCATCAACAAGTTCTAGGGCTCTACGCGACCAGTAAACATAAGTTTACTTTCTCGCACTTTCTCTTGCAAGCCTTCTCCTAGTTGGTACACCTTCATTGGCCAATGCTCCAATGATATGATCTATAGAATAAATATTTTAAACATATTTTGTTGGAATCTTGGGAGCTTTCATTGGTTCTGGTTCCTTCTCTTCTTTCTCTTCTTCTTCTTCTTCAATGTAGGGAGACATATCAAATCTGTAAACCTCTGGCTATTGTGAGATCTGACACAAATCTTCATTTACCTTGACATTTTTG
>VDFB02135217.1:0-17740 GCA_007258455.2 Sequoia sempervirens
CTGGCTTGAGAAAGATCTTGAATTTCTCTATTCCTTTTTTAACTGCCAGTATCTCCTTTTCATAAATATGATATCTGCTTTCTGTGTCTGTGAAAGTTCCATAGCGATAACCACAGATATTTTGCTTTCCATTTCCTTCTTCCTGTATCAACACGGCTGACCAAGTATTGTCAGAAGCATCAGTGTATAAAAACAAAGGTAAATCAGAAGCAGGAATTTGCAGGGATGGCAAATATTGGCATTTTGCCTTAATTCTTTGGACTACCTCTGTAGCTTCTAGAGACCATCCTTCTTGGCCTTCTTTTAGATGAGATTGGATGACTCGGCGATCTTCAGCTAAACCTTTATAGAAAGGAGAGACATAATTTAAACATCCCAAGAATCTCTGAAGTTGTTTCTTGTCTTGTAGTATATCTGGGAATTCCTGAATCCTCTGTAAGATGTGTGTCTGAAGTTGGATTTTTCCATTATTTAGATGTAAACCAAGGAAATCAATTTGGATTTGTCCAATCACCATCTTTTTTGCTGTTAAGCATATCCCATGTTTTTTGATGGCTGCATAAAGTTCCTCAAGATGTTGCAAATGGTTAGTGACTGAATCAGAGAAAATAAGGATATCATCAATATAGACAGCACAAAAATATTTCAGGTGTCTTAATGCTTGATCCATGCGTCTTTGGAAATATGCAGGAGTAGTACATAAACCAAATGGCATAACGTTCCATTCATACAATCCTTGTGGAACAGAGAATGTTGTCTTGTATCTGTCTGATTCTTTTACCTTAATTTGCCAAAATCCTGATTTACAGTCAAACTTTGAGAAGATCTTCTTAGTGGCGGCTCTTCTAATTAAATCAGTGCTAAATGGTATGGGATAGTTAAATGGAAGGATAATGTCATTAAGAGGTTTGTAATTGATACATAATCTATTTTTCCCTCTTACCTGTTCTGCTCTTTTATTTACCAAGAATGTTGGACATGCAAATGGACTTTTACTGGGGCGGATGAAATGCCCATCAAGTAGTTCTTGCAGCTGTTCATCCATTTCTTTTGTTTCTTTTGGACTCATTAGATAGGCTGGCTCATGTGGAATGACTGATTGGCATTCTGGCCTAATCTGTATTTCACATTCTTCATGATCTTGGGACCAGAACTGTAGAGGGTTCATGCTGCAACAATCTGTCTCAAATCTCTGTCTAATTTCACTAAACACTTCTGGAATCTTTTCTGCTAGTTCTTTCATTGACTCTTTTTGTCTCTTTTTCCCAGTATTTTCAAATTTATGATTCACAATTTTAAGTTCAGGGATTTCAATCTGTCCGTCTTCATGTCTCAAAGAGATCTTATGTTTCCAGAACTGAAGTGGCTCATATTTGGTTAGAAACAGAAAACCTAACAGAACATCATCCTCTAAATCATTGTACTCAATAAAATCAGTGATGAATATTTTACCCATAATTTCTATGTGGACATCTTGTGCATACCTTCCCATCTGAATCCTTTCTCCATTTATTGCATAACTATGTGGAAGATCAAGTCTTTCTTTCCAAAATTGGGGAGGAATGGCATTGGTTTTAGCCAATGATCTTGAAGAACCTGTATCCACAAATGCATCTAGGGGAATCTTTTTGAATCCTGGAAAATGGAAATTAATTCTGATATAATTACCATTGTTTGCAAGTAAAAGAGAGCATGACTTTTCCCTTGTTTTATCAATAAGGCTATTGCTGCTACTGCTGGCTTCTGATTCTTCTTTTAAAGCAGATTCTTTTTCAGACTCAGCTTGTTGGTCTGCTTTGAATAAAATATCTTTAATTTCTCCCACTTCAGCAGAGAGATTTCTTATTTCTTTGTGCTGAGTTTTGAGCAATCTTTTTAAATCTGCAACATCATTCATTAGTAAATCAAATTTCTTAAAGATTGCAAAAAGCATAATCAATTTGAACCACATAATCCTGAGAATAAGCCTGGTCTAATTCAACTCTTCTAGCAAGGAGTGCTGGTTTGAGATTGATTTCCATATTTTTAATTTTTACTTATGGTCTCCATCTAGCTTCAAGGGGATATAATTCAATCCTAGGGAAATGATATCCTGTTCTTGGATAATGCACCAAGTATTGAATCATACAATCATATATTGTACTCCTCAATTGTGGGTATAATAGATTCAAGAATTCTTCCATATCATGGTTGAATCTGGCGCTAACAATATCAGCATATTCTTCAAAAGTATCATGATCAAAACTTATACGAGTGATGAAACCAAATTTTAGTCCTTTTCACAAGTTCATCTTACTTTGTTTTGACCAGTTCATACCAAACAACCCTTTGATGCGGATATGGATAGAATTATTTCCACACCAATACTTTATTGGAGCCCTTGCTAAACCAAAGGATTCTTTGAATTCTTCTTCATCATCTAGATCTATTAATCCTTGGTTATGATGATAATGAATTAAATTTTGCATATTTCGAAGCCATTTATTCAAGAAATATGATTCTAGCAAAATAATAATTATTTCTTTGGGAAGAGTAGGAAGAGTGATCATGTTTCCATTACCATAATTTACCATGTACATGGCAACACCATCTAGTCTATACCAATCTGGAGAATTAAACTTAAGATCAGTATATATGGAACTTGCAAGTTCTCTAGTCAGGGCATCAACTAATGGATTATTCTCACCTTTTATCCATTCAATGTCAAAGTCATAACTCAGAAATTCAAAATACCACCTAGCAATTCTACCTTGAGCAATATCCTTATTAGGTTTCTTTTTAAGTAGGCTTCTCATGGCTTGACTGTCAGTTCTTACTATGAATTTTATTGGCTTGAGAAAGATCTTGAATTTCTCTATTCCTTTTTTAACTGCCAGTCTCTCCTTTTCATAAATATGATATCTTCTTTCTGTGTCTGTGAAAGTTCCAGAGCGATAACCATAGATATTTTGCTTTCCATTTCCTTCTTCCTGTATCAACATAGCTAACGAAGTGTTGTCAGAAGCATCAGTGTATAAAAACAAAGATAAATCAAAAGCAGGAATTTGCAAGGATGGCAAATATTGGCATTTTGCCTTAATTCTTTGGACTACCTCTATAGCTTCTAGAGACCATCCTTCTTTGCCTTCTTTTAGATGAGATTGGATGACTCGGCGATCTTCAGCTAAACCTTTATAGAAAGGAGAGACATAATTTAAACATCCCAAGAATCTATGCAGTTGTTTCTTGTCTTGTAGTATATCTGGGAATTCCTGGATCCTCTGTAAGATGTGTGTCTGAAGTTGGATTTTTCCATTATTTAGATGTAAACCAAGGAAATCAATTTGGATTTGTCCAATCACCATCTTTTTAGCTGTTAAGCATATCCCATGTTTTTTGATGGCTGCATAAAGTTCCTCAAGATGCTGCAAATGGTCAGTGACTGAATCAGAGAAAATAAGGATATCATCAATATAGACAGCACAAAAATCTTTCAAGTGTCTTAATGCTTGATCCATGCGTCTTTGGAAATATGTAGGAGTAGTACATAAACCAAATGGCATAACGTTCCATTCATACAATCCTTGTGGAACAGAGAATGTTGTCTTGTATCTGTCTGATTCTTTTACCTTAATTTTCCAGAATCCTGATTTACAGTCAAACTTTGAGAAGATCTTCTTAGTGGAAGCTCTTCTAATTAAATCAGTGCTAAATGGTATGGGATAGTTAAATGGAAGGATAATTTCATTAAGAGGTCTGTAATTGATACATAGTCTCTTTTTTCCTCTTACCTGTTCTGTTCTTTTATCTACCAAGAATGTTGGACATGCAAATGGAATTTTACTGGGGCAGATGAAATTCCCATCAAGTAGTTCTTGTAGCTGTTCATTCATTTCTTTTGTTTCTTTTGGACTCATTAGATAGGCTGGCTCATGTGGAATGACTGATTGGCATTCTGGCCTAATCTGTATTTCACATTCTTCATGATTTTGGGACCAGAACTGTAGAGGGTTCATGCTGCAACAATCTGTCTCAAATCTCTGTCTAATTTCACTAAACACTTCTGGAATCTTTTCTGCGAGTTCTTTCACTGACTCTTTTTCTCTCTTTTTCCTAGTATTTTCAAATTTATGATTCACAATTTTAAGTGCAGGGATTTCAATCTGTCCGTCTTCATGTCTCAAAGAGATCTTATGTTTCCAAAACTGAAGTGGCTCATATTTGGTTAGAAACAAAAAACCTAACAGAACATCATCCTCTAAATCATTATACTCAATAAAATCAGTGATGAATATTTTACCCATAATTTCTATGTGGACATCTTGTGCATACCTTCCCATCTGAATCCTTTCTCCATTTATTGCATAACTATGTGGAAGATCAGGTCTTCTTTCCAAAATTGGGGAGGAATGGCATTGGTTTTAGCCAATGATCTTGAAGAACCTGTATCCACAAATGCATCTAGGGGAATCTTTTTGAATCCTGGAAAATGGAAATTAATTATGATATAATTACCATTGTTTGCAAGTAAAAGAGAGCATGAATTTTCCCTTGTTTTATCAATAAGGCTATTGTTGCTACTGTTGGCTTCTGATTCTTCCTCCAAAGCAGATTCTTTTTCAAACTCAGCTTGTTGGTCTGCTTTGAATAAAATATCTTTAATTTCTCCCACTTCCGCAGAGAGATTTATTATTTCTTTGTGCTGAGTTTTGAGCAATCTTTTTAAATCTGCAACATCATTCATTAATAAATCAAATTTCTTAAAGATTGCAATGACATCAATGTCAAGGTCAGAAGCTTTCGATTTGGAAGAAGATTTTTCTTTTCCTTTTCTTTGCCATGGAGGGATCTTGTATCCATGATCTATTTCTTTTTCAACCCCTTTTGAAGGTTTTTTTCTGTAATTTAAGTTGCTTTTCTACCTCAGTCTTATCTGACTCTAAGGTTTTCAACTTTGCCAAGTGTTGGTGGATAGCTCTCTTTCTTTCTTCCTTTGTTCCTGCCATTTTGTAAGGATCTTTGGATTTTTCAATCTGAATCTGAACCTTGAGATCTTGTAGAGTATTCTTAAGAAGTGAGGTTAGAAAATCCTCATCTGGGTCTAAGCTCTCTGATTTAGGGTCAGACAAATTCTGCATATGTTTATGATGATCCTTTACATCTCTGAATTTTAACATGAAACTAGAATCAGGAACAACTTCAACTAATTCATACAGATCTTGTAATTCTGTAATATTGCTACTATCAACAACTTCCCATCCTGGGTTATCTTGTTCAAACATTGCATAAATCTTTGTGCCAGGATTTAATTTCTTAGGATAGTTAGTAGCATAATGTGGTTCTTTACAAATAAAGCACTTAATTCCTTTGGGGACCTTATTAGTTCTTTTTCATAGCAAATACAGAGGCGTTTTATGGAATTTTCTTCTTTTATAGGGAACTGCTCTATATTTATTTTTGTGTCCATATTTACCATGCTTGTTGCATCTAAAAGTGTATTCTCCTTCATGATGTTTTGTCTGTGAACACCTTTTACATCTACATTTCCTACCACAGCCCCTTTTCTTAAACTATTTGAGTTGCTGGAAATCTTTGAGTTGATTAATTGGAGGAAGATCACAGAATTCTTTAAAATTACATGTGTAATTGTATTCTTCCTTATTGAGTTGGAGAGCACCCAACAAACATTGCTTTTCCAGCTTATATCTGATCAACCTTTTTATTGTAGGGAAACTCACATCATCTAGTTGTTTGTGCTCCTTTCTGATTATATAATCTTGTGCCCATGCACCTAAACCACAGGGTAGAGAGTTTAGGTAATATTGCTTTGTGGTTAGATCATGCATTTTATTTGCTGCAACCATATAGGATTCAAACATGCAGTTGTATTCATCAAATTTAGCAAGATTTTTAAGCTTCATAGATTGCAGAATCTTATTGGCTTCTAGGGCTTGATTAGAAATGTCATCATAGAAAAGATCTGTTAATAGCCATTTGAACTCATCAAATCCAGCTTGAAATATATCATCTTTTCCCAAATTTTTAGGATCCACTAGAATGGGATCTATTGATTGAGTAGGAATGTTTTTAGGCATTGGGCCTTGGTCTGGAAAATTATTCCACCAGTTTCTCAATTTTCCAGACATGAGCCTTACAACATAAAGAACCTTTGTAGGTTTGGTCCATGAACCACTTCTTTCAAACAAATTTTCCAATGTGTCAGTCCATGTACAGATGGCTTCGTATGGATTAACTAATTTATCAATGTTTAAGATATAACCACTAGATGCATAAGGTCGCATCTGCTCAGGCTTGAGGTTCTCTGTGACTGGTTCTTGCATTTCAATATCCATGTTTAACTTCTTCAATGATTCCCATGGTTCCTTTTCTTCTATTTGCTTATAGCCAGAAAAATCTAAAACAATTTCCTCAAAGTCATTATTTACAGAGGAATCAGAGTCACTAGGACTGTCAGAAACATTCAAAGTATCTACATCAGAAGATTCAACATCAGATTCTTTATTTGCATAACCAGGTTAATCCATGTAGACTGGTTCTTGTTGTTCTTCATCTATTCCCAATTCTGCTAGCCAATCTTTGAGTGGTTCTTCTTTATTAGCCAAAGTATGCTCTTTAACCTTAGGCATAGGGACATGGGGAGTTGGCTTGTGTAAGGGTTTCCTAGAGGTTGAAGCTCTGTCTTCCCCACTGTGTAGATGTTTACTTCTTTGGATTAGAACCTTCTTTAGTTTAGGAGGTTCTACAAATTTTCCTTTTTTCTCTCTGTCTTCTTCTTTTGAACTATCCTTACCAACCTGGGATACTCTTATTTTCTTTGTAAGAATCCTTATCTTTTCTAATTTCTTAGCAACAGAGTCTAAGAGATTCTTATTCTCAATATCGGCAACCTTTCTGGAGGTTTCATTGGTTTGCTGATCAGCATAAATATTGGTAAGGTAGTTGTCTTGATGTTGTTGTGTAGAAAGAACAGTTTTTACACTATTATGAACTTGAGTAACATCATAGTTGACACTAGTAATGTCATGAGACAGAGTTCCACAATAGTGTTCAACATTCTTTATAGCAATAAAATGCTTTTGTTGATCTTCAGAGACTATTTCTATCTTATTTACAATTTCTAAAGCCTAGTCACCAGTAAATCTAATATCTACAGCCATGTCATCTATATTTTCTTGTGCAGAGATCATCCATTGTGCCATCCAATTTCTTTGGGCTTCAGAATTCTTTTGTTTCTTTCCCAGCTCTGTATGAAGTCTGGCTTAATATTTTCCCCACAATCTCCGATCAGGATTGATGACTGTGAAAGTTTCAGGAGTAGGCCATCTACCTGGTTCATAACTGATAATCTCCTGTTCTTGATTATTGAATTCCATCTTATATTTACTCTTTTTCTCAGATCCAGCCCGTGGGAGTTTTGACTTAGGTGTCTTTTCTTTCATCATGCAACTTTTCTCTCCCATTTTTGTGAGTTTGATACCTTTTCCTTTCTGATCTTGTTTTTGTTCTGTTTTAGTCAGGGCAAGCTTTTGGCTTACCTGTCGAGCTAATCTATCCATAAGTTCCGGATTACTGCTGAGATCAGAGAGGGTTGCCAAAGATGCTCAGGAAGGATATGGATTTACAGATGGTTGCCTATACATGGGGAATTGGGTAGATCCTATTGATTCTTCTGGATTGTAGTCAAGATATGGCTTATTGGATGTACTTGGGAAATTGTGTGACATGGAATAAGATCGAGTGAACATGCTTGGTCGTCTACTAGTCGAAGCTTCCGGCTGTGCAAACAATGTTTCATCAGGTAATGCCTGGAGATCAATGCTGGCAAGCCTACGACTTTGTGTACGGGGTTTTTCAGAGAACACACTTCTGGAAGGAGTTGGAAGTTCTTGGAACTTTGGTTGGGACTGATTTATGAGTTTTTCAGTGACAGGGAAACCTATATCAAAGCCAGTTGAATCAATATGTCTACCAAAGTCATCAACATTTGTATTTGCTTCCATATAACTTACCCCAGCTGAAAATTTGGAAGGAGGAAAAACAGTATTAAGTAATCTATACACACATCGACCACCTATAGTGGCATACACAGAATCTGGTTGTAGGATGACGCCTTTAACTTGTAACAAAAGACAAAATGCAGATTGAACATATTTGTCATCAAGGTTTATGGTGAAGTTGGGTCTGACAGACATGCGGGCATCTCCACCTTTTTCTTCATCAGAAGATTTCACGAGACGACCTCGGAATTGGCCTATGACAGCTTGATCCCAGATTCTACAACGAGTGTCTATAAGACTAGCAAAGTATTCTGCTCCTATATCATAGTTGAAATGTGGATGTAAAATTATGTCAACTAAAGAGAAATGCACATGGAAGAAACCCTTTTCTTTCCATCTCTTTATGTCATCAGGAAGTAAGAATGGCAAATAGACTGGACAAATACCAACACTAGAAACCCTAAGATTTATCTCTGATTGTCGCACATAATTTATCATTTTCACCTTTATGCCTTTCTCAGGATATAAATCAGATATCTTAACATCTGGAAACTTAAAATTACCATTTTCATCTACGAGTTCTTCTTTATCTTGAAAGTGATTATGGATAATAGAAGAAAGAGAACTGCTTGCATGCATTGAGCGCTGGCTAGCCATGATGGAGAAATGAGAACTTACTTGATTTTGCTAATCCTTTGGCTGCTACGTTTTCCATCTTACTGCTCACCCTTCACACGCCTGTCCTTTGGCTTCAACATGGGATTTACGGTCTTACTGCGGGTCCACAGCTACTTGAGACAACTAATTTCGTTCAAAACCAAAGTTTCCACGAAATGGCTGATAGAACTTAATGAGGTAAGATTTTTTCCAAAGTCCAGACCATGACCAAGACTATAACGATTATAACATAGACTATTTTGACAAAGATTCCAAAACCAGACGAACAATAAATACTTGAATATGTATCCTGGGTTTGCATTTCAATGTCAGGCATTGTATTCGCAAATAACAAGGCTACAAATGCAAAGGGCTGATACCAATATGTGAGAATAACAAGATTTCTATTTCCACATTTTAGATTTCCTATTTCCATTAATCATATCTTCCATCTTCTGCTCACCCTTCACATGCACTATCCTTTGGCTTCAACACTTAAGGATTTATGGTCTTCTTCGCGAGGTCCCGCAGTGCCAGAGACAACTAATTTACGTTCATAAAATTCGCGGGATTCTTGAGGATGCCATTAGAAAGGTAAAGAAAGGTATTACAATCCAAGGAATATATAATGATCAGAAAGGTATCTCAGGGCTATTCAGCTCCCCTATTCCATTGGGGCTAGCCATCATGGAAACCACATTTCAAGTCCTTGACCTTGAATTTCATTATAACATCCTCTAGGTGTGTCCATGGCTCCATGGGATGCAAGTTTTCACATCCACCTTCCATCAATGCATCAAATTTCCCTATCAAAATCAAGAGGTCATGGTCCATGGTGATCCCAAGCCCTTTTATTATTGCAAGAACTTGGAAGAAAAGTACTAAAAAATTCCCCAAGTACCAAAGAATGATGAAGGCCCTACAACTCCATATGTAGACCTAACTAATTTAGCCTACACTTTCAAGAAAAAGACACCCACCATTCCCAACATCTCTAAAATCAAAGTCATTATCCAGGATAATGGGTGTGGGGATTACAAAATAAAGAAAATTTCTTTTGTAATAGGAGAGATACCTCAATCTCCTAGGTCTTGCAGGAAGCTCCAACTGATTGAAACATCATCCCAAACCTTCAAAGTAGACCCCTCTAGATTCATATGTTGGGGAGATCTAAGTTGAGAAGTAGTAGATGAAAAGGACATATCAAGTCTCATATACCAAGATAAAAGGCCCATGCCTAATCTTCCCATGGATGATAGCAACAAAGGACTACAAATGGTGCTTAGCATGGGCTACAATAGGAATAAGAAACTCAAGAAAAATGACAATGACCTGTTAGAACCTATTGTTGCTAAGATACGTATAAGAAATCTTGGCCTTGGATGTACGGTGCCAAAAATAACCATACTTGGCAAGGGTGCCCTGGTTAGAAAATTCAAAGCTTCTCAATTGCCAGTATCCATAGGTTTTCCCTTAGACAACTATACTTTTGACATAAACGATGTGTGTGGTGAGGACATTATAACTGACTCACCCATGTTATTCAAGGATTCCTCCCTTCTCATGATTAATACCCTATCTTTTGAGTCAAACAACCAAACCCATGAGCTAAACTTAGTCTATCCCCAACTCATTGATTATGACCAACGAGGACCACCAATTTTGGACACATTCAAAAATGATGAGGCTCTCTTGGAATTCATGGGATTGCGAGATACTATACCATGCAAAGATCACAAAGTTGGGTTCGACATCATGCTAGAAACATATGCCTATTATGGGAAGATGATTGAATCCCTCAGTCGCAAAAGTGAAAATTTGAGAATAATCTCTAGGTCTGAGTGAAAACCACACTGTGGTACTCTCTGACCCAAAAATAGTAAAAAAAAAAGATGCATCCAAAGGTGAAAACCTATCTGAGGTGCCAGGGGATGAGGGATTCAATTTTCCTCTTAGTTCTATTCATTAGGAGAAGTTAGCAATCTTAGCAGAGAATGAAATCCAATCAACCTCAGGGAAACAAAAGAAATCTTGCATATGGGTATATGCGGGATCATCATTGAAAAATGGGGCCTTATCTTGGCAAAAATTTAGAAAAATGAGTTAGACAACCCGGCATGAAAATTTGAATAAGTTATCTATATTATTTCAAAATATGTAAGAATAGAATCTATAACAAATTGAATGTAGTTTTAAAATACTACTAGAGTTTTATTTTAAAAATAAACAAAATCTATTTGGTATGAATTTGAAATTTCAATGCGATTAGTACTTAAAATTTCAAGGGAAAAATAGAAAGCCGAATTATGCAATAGAGCTACCCTAACCACAATAAAATCCGCATAATATTTTATTTATAATATTTTATATATATGAGTAGAGGACTCATGTCCTAATGTAATGCATATTCTTTTATGTAATTTTTTCCAAGTAAATAATTAGTTATTAATTTTTATTAAATTTTTTAAAAATATAAAAATCGTATGTCACAACCACCTTAGCGGTCAAAGAGCTTAATGGGAATTCATACTGATCCCTCACCATGGTATGTAGAGCATACAGTATGACACATGTTTGATTTCAAAAATGTATGTGATACCATTTGAAGCTGCCCATTTTTTCAATCAACCTATCAATCAAGACTTTACGAATCCAATTCAAATAGAAATGAATAATAATTGTTGACTAAATTCAAAGGAAGTAAAAGCATAATTTATATTGGTGGAAAGTTGAGAATGTCCTTCTACAAAGCCAGCACCGTTTCGTAATTTTGGAGTAAAAGTTATCGACCACGCAGGCCAAAATCATATCCTTACATATAGCCACTTTTTGGCTACATCCGATCTGAACATACACCAATATCACCTTCTATGCATAATCACTTATAATAAAAGAACAAAAAACTCCTAGCTGCACTTCTAAGAGAAAGAAAGAAAAACTTTGCATGGACCTATGTCGATATGCCTGGCCTTGATCTAGAAGTTGTGGTTCACCACCTAGCTGTATATCTTGAAGCGAAGCCAATGAGAGAAAGGATAAGGAAGATGCATCCCAAGATAGATTATTGTAGATCCAAAGTTGATTTAAAAGCTCCTAGATGTGTTGGGTTCATCACGGTGATCCAATTGTATCAGTGGGTCTCAAATCTTGTACCTATTTCAAAGCCTATTGGGGGAATTCACATTTGCATGGACTTCAGAGATTTAAAAAAAGCATGTCCCAAGGATGATTTCCCTCTCCCAAACATAGATATGATTGTGGATATGATGATAGGGCATGAGATGCTATCACTAATGGATGAATTTTTAGGTTATAATTAGATCATGATAGCTAAGGATGAACAACACAAAATGACTCACTTGTCCATGGACAAAATATTACTAGAATATGATGCAATTCGGGTTGAAAAATGTAGGAGCTACCTATCAGAGGGCCATGAAACTAATCTTCCATGATATGATTCACAAAACTGTGGAAGATTATGTAGATGCCATATTGGCTAAGTCAAAGAAATGTCAAGATCACATATTAACATTAAGCTCCATCTTTGATAGGCTAGATGAGTATAAAGTCAAACTCAATCCAAAGAAGTGTGTCTTCAAAGTACAATAAAGAAATCTCCTTGGGTTATCGTGCCTAGCAAGAGGGTGGGATAGATCCTGCCAAGGTCAAGGCAATTCTCGAAATGGAGGAACCAAAAATATTGAAACAACTAAGATGCTTACAAGGAAGACTCTATTCCATCCGCCGATTCATAGCGCAACTAGTAGACAAAGCTATCCCATATATTCCTCATCCTACTCCACAAGGGGTAACATGCAAATGGGATGAGAAATGCCAATCGACATTTAAAATCAAGAGTGCTTACTCCCGCACCACAGTTCTCCATACCACTAATTCTAGGCAGCCCTTGATCCTTATATATCGGTAGATGTGCCCTTGATGCTCTCTTAGCACAACATGATGAAAATGGGAAAGAGAGAGCTATTTACTACATCAGCAGAACCATGGTGGGACACGAGCTGAATTATACATCCATTGAGAAGGATTATTTAGTAGTTGTGCTTGCCACACAAAAATTTAGGCACTATATGCTAGCACATCAGATAAAACTCATTGCAAAGATAGACCCTCTCAAATATCTACTCTCTAAAGAAAAACTTGTAGGGAAAACAACTAAATGGGTTATGATCTTAATAGAATAAAACATTGAGTATGTAGAACAAAAGGCCATTAAAGGACAAGTAATTGTGGATCAGCTAGAAGAGGCACCGATATATTCAAATCCACTTGTATTAGAGTTCCTTGATGAATCTATCTTTAACCTAAGTGTGGAAAATCACTGGAAAATGTACTTTGATGGATCCTACACACAACACGGGTTAGGAGTAGGAATCTTCTTCATCACACCACAAGCAAATTGCATACCTAAATCATATAAGCTATCATTTCCTTGCACAAATAACATTACAAAATATGAGGATCTTGTCATAGGGATAAGAATTGTAGTACAATGGTAGATCATGGCACTAAAGGTTTATGGAGATTCACAACTCATAATCAACTAGGTCAATGATGAGTACCAAATGAAGGACAAGTTGACCCCATACAAAAAAATCATAGAAAGCCTCAAAGTGTTCTTCATTGATATCACATTTGGGAATATACCAAGAGAAAATAACATAGCAATGGATGTTATGGAAACAATTGGATCACTATTGGATATCCTACGCAATGTTCCTAAGCAAGAATTCCTTGTAGAGAAGCTTCCCGTACCAACATTCAAGGTACCAAAGTCTGAATTTGTGTGTGAAATCATTGGTTCTAGTGATCCTTGGTATCATGATATAGACAACTACTTGAGAATAAGAGTTCTCCCCACTAATATAACCCCGAACCTCAAAAAGAATATTTGTAAAAAAGTCATCCCGTTTTGTTATCTTAGGAGATACCCTATACCATAGGATCATTGAAGGAACCCTTTTATGATGCCTAAATCCTGAGGAAGCTTTGACTACTATAACCGAGGTACATAATGGAATTTGTAGGTCACATTTGAGTGGTATGACCTTGGCTAAGAAACTACTGAGGATTGGGTACTATTGGCCTACGATGGAAAGGGAAGCTCATGACTATGTCTGAAGGTGCTTCCAATGTCAACAACATGGGGACCTCATCAATGCACCAGCTCAGGAGCTCCACCCAATCATTACACCTTGTCCCTTTTCACAATGGTGGCTCAATCTTGTTGGAAAAATCACTCCCACCTCATCCAGTGGACATAAGTTCATCATCATTGCCATGAAGTGCTTCACAAAGTGGGTAGAGGCCATTCCCATGACCTATATCATAGGAATACATATTTCCAAGTTCATCCTGAACTACCTAATTTGTTGCTACAATGTCCCTCAAGCCATTGTCTCAGATAATGGGACACCTTTCAAAAACCAAGATATTTGTGAACTATTCCACAAGTTCAATATCCAAAATTAATTTTCCACTCCATACTACCCGTAAGGAAACAACCAAGCTAAGGCTAGAAATAAAACCATCTTAAAAATCCTCAAGAAAATAGTTAATGAAGTTGGTTGTGATTGGCACTTGTAGCTAAATCCTGCCTTATGGGCTTACTGAACAAGTATCCACACACCAACAGGTGCAAACCCTTTCTCCCTAGTATATGGATTAGAAGCCATCCTCCCCATTGAGATCGAGCTCCCATCCATAAGAATATCATTGCAGAATCTCATCACAGATGAAGAATATCAAGTGTCATGGTTGAACGAGTTGTAACTACTGGATGAGTGGTGCATGGATGCCTTAAACCATTTGCATGTCTACCATAACCATCTCAAGTAGAGCTACAACAAGAATATTAGGAGTCATACCTTTCAATTCGGAGAGCTTGTGCTAAAGGAGAATCAAAAGAATGTACCAAATCCAGATAGCAAGGGAATGTTTGAACCCAATTGATTGGGACCCTTTGTTGTCACATCAAGCTACAAGTTAGGGGCATATCAACTATCAATGCCAAAAGGGGAGCCTCTATAGGATCCCATGAATATCTCTCATCTCAAAAAGTTTTATGCCAAAAAAATAAAAAACATAAAAAAATTCAAAAAAAAATCAGAAAAGGGATTGAAAATAGTAAAGAGAAAAAAATTGTCCTCTAGTGAAAACCACTTCAGTGGCACTTTGGACAAGTACCTTGGTGAAAACTTGGAAAATAGGAACCTTGTGTAAATAAGCACTCTCCATCCATGACGACCCCTATGGCTCATTCTGCATTATTCATCCATCACACTTCCATATCTCCATCCATCACCCATCTATGTCTGCATCATAGCTTGATCTTGTGTTCGTATCATGATCCCTCCTTGTACTACTCAGCCCATGCCCAAGGTCAGTTTGTACTACCTATATCGGAATAGTCTATTGCATCACATTGGGGGCATGTTTTTAGATCAGATTCATGTATATTCTTGAAATATTCCCTAAATCAAAAAATCCCAAAAACATAAAAAAATTAGAAAAAGCGAAAAACATTAATGAAATCAAAAAATCCAAAAACATTAAAAACATATCAAAAAATCCAAAAAATAGGTCAAAAAGTCAAAAATAGAGTCGTCTTGTTGAACTATGGGTCTTTGAGCTTTGAACATAGACAAGGTTGATCTTTGATCATCCCCTGACACACTTAGGTCAATCCTTTAGGAATCTATCACAATAAACTGGCAATCCATCTATTCATATCTCATCAATAAATGAGTTTGTTTTAGTCAAACTACATGGTCTCTACATGTATAATGTAGGAAAGGATAATCTTTGATTAGTTGCCGAGGCCCCTAGGATAGGTCTTTAGGTTAGTTGGTCAAAATCTCAGAAAGCACAAAAACATTGGAAATTTTAAAAACCAAAACATTTGTAAAACATCTTGAAAATATAAAAAACAACCTCAAAACATTTCAAAAAATTCAAAAACATCCAAATATTTGAAAAAATCCATCCATCCCCATCTCTCTTTCACTTGAAATAAACATTCACTCACAATAAATCATCATCACCCTCAACGTTTGGTGAAATATTCGGAAACAAGTCTAGCAAATTGAAAGTGAAAACTCAAATGTTAGGGTCTCAAGTCTAGGTTACTAGGTAAAAAAGTTGCTAAACTCTTGGTATTAATAGCCTATCATTCAATCAATCCCAAAATCATCTGATAACATCATGTCCTAGGATGGATCCTTCCTACAATGGACATCAACATCAGGCATTAATGTAGTTTAGTCTTGGCTAGCAGTATGAAGAACATTAGCTTGTTTGTTTACTTGATCTTTGTCTTTTAACTTATCTTATTGTTCTCATTCCAATTAACTCTTGATGATGTCCAAACAAAAGGATTTAGAGAGAAAGGAATGGGGCAATGATCATTATCTTTTGTCTGTTGTGCTTGTTGGATATTTTTGTAATATGACCTTGGTCGTGCATGCTTTGTTTGGTTTATAGGGAGGGTGTTTTAGGTGTCTTGTTGACCACATAGGAAGGCTTTCCTTTCTATGTTTTGGTCTAAGATGTTTGGAATATCTAGATTTCATTTTAAATAAGGTTTTGTATCTCAGGTGTGTACATGAGTACTCCTATCTAATTGTCGAGTCAAAGTCCATCACACTAGGTGCAATGACATCCTGGTTCTTTATACCTTGATGCATCGTATCTATGTGTGTTATCAAACATAAGGTATGTAGGCCCTTTAAAAAAATCCAAATTCCTGATAAGCATCATCATCATCATTCATCATCTTCATCTCTAATAAAGTCTTGTAGATCATGGACTTGTTGGATCATCTTGTCATCATCTCATTTCTTCTTTCTTCTTTCCACGCTAACATTGTACCATGATGATTAATCAAAACAACCACCAATGCATCCATCCTACATCCACAAACCATCAACATGTTGCATATCATCCATATCATATATGTAGCATAGATTTTTGGCACCCACTTGCTTTCTATCGCTTCTAGGGATTTTCACATAGAAGGAGAAAGATGGGTAAAAAATGCTTATGTTACACTCAAAGTCAATGCAATCTGGATAGAATAAGGATGAAATTTTCCTAGATATAATTCATGAATGCAAGAAACTAATGAGATTGATTGATTAATGAATAAAAGCTAAAGGAAAACAACTTGTTTGAAAACACATTGTGTAATGCAACAATGAACTAGGAATGAATGCAAAACTAAACAGAATTGAATCAAATTGAAAGTGTGTAGCTAGAATGTGGATGGAGACTATAAATTTCTTCTAAAATGTTGTTGATGCTAAAATTTAGGCCTGGTGGGACTCATTCACCATTATGGGCGAATCAGTCCCAATTCTGCCAAACTATACCAAAACCCGTTTCTAACAAAAGGGTACTAAAAAATGCAAAAAACTCAAAATTGACCTTGGAGTGGGAATCATTCAACACTCATGGATAATGAGTCCACTTTTTAATTTCTATATTTTCAAAGGTGGATTCTAAAGCTTCCGATCCGCCCTTTGATGCCCTATAGGTTTCTGCTTCTAAAAATCTAATTTATGGGTCTAAAAATGAATTTTTGTTGATATTTTGACTCGATGAGTAAGGATAATAATTTACCAACCTTGCAACTTGATATTCAATGATTTCCAAGCTTCCAAGAGACCTAAATATATAAACATATAAGATAAGAGAGAGAAATATTAAATGTTAGAGCATGGGGGTTTGCCTTGGTCAAACCCCTTTTAGGTAATTAAACCAAAATGATGAAAGAAAGGAGTGAAAAATGCAACAATGGAATGGATTACCTTTCCATGATGATTGATCTTGAAATTATGCAACATAACATATAGAATCTACCCTTAGATGTCTTAGGAAGCTAAATTGATGACTTGCAATGTAAATGCCCTAGACTTCTTGACTTGAGATAGAAGATAGATGATGAATGAATGATGTGAATATGTTAATGAATGAATAGATGTAAAAATGAGTTTAGAGAGGTGCTTTTATAGGAAATTCACCTATTTTCTAGTTAATTAGATTTATAAGGATGACATGGAGAAAAA